>CAJQZP010001028.1:0-5000 GCA_907164705.1 Parnassius apollo
TTGCACCCTGGAAACAACGTCGTCCAAATTTAGGTCCAGGTAATAAAATGCCGCCGATTATGAACCCCCGGTATATCGCAGGCTAGCAGTAGATGGGAGCACAGAGAGTAGCTGGCGGGTGTTCATAATCAGAACGGAGTTACAAGGCGGAATGGAAGGCAAGCGTCATAGCGGTGAGGCGCAATTAAAATACACATGAATTAAAATTACGGCAAGTGTAAAATACTGTTTAAATGTACCAGGATAACTAATTTAGGCTGTGCATTGGTTGAAACATGTTGGTGACTTGCGATATTTGATCGCGGTGCGAAATGTATGAGACGCCATTTTGTAACGGTACTTTTGCCAACGCGCACAGCGGCTACATACATTACTTACATGCAAATAACACTAATAACGTGGCAATTAAATAGCTAAAAGCAAACAGCCTGGCATGATCCAATTACACTACCTATAAAACACTTTCACTACTTAAAACTAGGTAACGTTTCAACACTTACCCTTACGGGGTGCAAGACGATACGGAGGTCTCGGTGACGAGAATTAACGAAAAAACTATACGGCCACAGTGCCGGAATTATTATATTATTTTAAACTTTTTCCAAAATGGGATTAAAATTTGCAAGCGCGTACGAGGACACAAAGCAGAGCTTGTGAACGCGGCTGCAGTGGTAGTGTGCGCCTCCCAGGGCGCTCGGGCGGAGAATGGTCGGGAGCGCGACGCCGTGGAATAATACCGGCCGGGTAAAACTCTGACGCGAGAGTTGCAAGGCGCATAGAGTAACGAAGCGTCAGAGTGTTTGTTCGAAATACAATATTTTAATATTTGATTTATTATTTAATTCGTTCTTTTAGTTTACTGATTTGTTTTATTAATAGGATACCTAAGTTAATTATAGAATTATTTTTGTTAATAACTTTTAATTTATTTTTATTTAGTTTATTAAATGTTTATTTAATTTTAATAAACCGTTTAATTATAATTATGCATACATGTACGTGCACCGTTACAATGTCAAAAAAGAACTAAGTAATAATTTAACTACGGAAGTAATACCTAAGTAGTTTATTAAAAATACTTATTTGAAATTTACTTCACTATTCCAGTATCTACATATTTTATAATTAAAATATTTTAAATTATAATAACACAAAATACTGAAATTAAAAATTTGTTTATTAATAAGATTTTCAACTACGAAGAATAATATGATCACATTTCTGTTAGGAATTACGCTCACCGAACAAACACAGCAGCTATTTTACGCTGGAATTGTATGAGGGCGTGGTACTTCTCGTCCGTCATGCTAAAATACATATATTTCCTGCCCTATACAAAAATTAAGCCGTGCGAACACATGCATTGCAAGACATTCAAAATGTTTTGTGGGTGTGTGAGCTCCATCGGTCCGCAATGGAATAAAGTATTCTACTTTCCTCAAAAACAAAAGAGATTTACTCGCAACAGTGGAACTTTTTTTTTTGTAAACGTTAACTCTATAAACTACCGCAGTTATATGGCGATTTTCGTATTAATAATAAGTATGGGTAAAATCGTAAGAAATTTAATGTTGTATAAAATATAGGTTACTAGCTGGCCAAGAGGCGGACGTTTTTCTGTTCTTTCCGATTGTGACGCGTGGTCCTCATGGGTGACTACGTATCAGGAAATTTTTTTCTTAATCGAGGATAGGTGTAGTAATCGAGGATATGTCTACGGTTCGCAGCATGTATTAATCATCAGGTGGGCTGGTGTTCGCTTGTCCCTCTTATTCTATTAAAAAAATAGACGACCACCTATCGGCTCCAGATTTTTTGTTTTTTTTTTTATCTACCGACTTGGTCCATTATGCGTAGCATTTATTTATAATTTAAATACAGCGCCACCTATTGGATCCTCGCATATCTGTGAACCATCGTTTCCACAAAACAAATACTAGGTGAATATGACCTCAATCAGTCAAGTCGTTTAGAGGTTACACGATCACTAACAAACGTTCAAACGATTATTTATTAAAATAAATAAAATTAGTTATATTATAAGATAGATTACCAAAAGATTAAGATTACCAAAAGATAAAGAGTGTTATTTTACCAAAAGATATAGAGTATAGATTACCAAAAAGATAAAGAGTATTAGAGAGTACATCATCTCATTTTTTTCTTGTCTTAAAAAGCCTTAGCTTCATATTAGGATTATCTGTTGTAACTTGAGGACAATTAATGAACATAGATTTAACGAGGACAAACATCATCAACTATTCGTAGGCAATAAAAATACATGTTCCGCGCGGAATTCATACCCATGATCCTTACCGTTGCAACTCATTGTTAATCCACTGTGCCACGGAGCCCCCCGTGAGCATTATAGGAGGTGATAATGTAAATGCTATGAAAATGTTAAGGCATGCTCTATTGGTTTTCTTACGATAGATGGCATTGTAATCATTGCCTTTGTGATAGGCTTAGAGGCACGCGGACTGGCGGTGAGCAACAGCGTCAAAAGTACGATACGTTTAGTAAAAATTATACGGAAATTCCACCATAGGAGAGGTGTAAACTCAACAGTGGATTCTTATGTACTGTTTGTTGGTTTATTACCATAATATTACATGATCTTTGAGAACGAGAGAAATAATTTTTACACACAGACAATTCAAAAAAGGAAAACTAAAAGTTGTGCTTTTATTTTGTTCTATTGATATTCAGTTGTCCCCTGGTTACTGGTATATTGTGAAAAATTGGTTTTCCCCCGGTTCCGGTGCTACAACCATAAAATAGCTACGGTGTGTTCCTAACACGTCAAGACTTAAAGCAACTAAAGGTTTAAAAAAATTGTACGTGTCAGCTCCTTCGCGTGACTGGAGTTTACTCCTGAAAAACCATGGTCTTAAAATATATACGTTACGGAAGTAAATGAACCAATTTATTGAACCAATTGACTTGAAAAAATATATTACAAAAGTAAAAATATATGACTTATACTACACTATTCATTTAACGCTATGAGACGCGCGAGTACGCTGCGCAGAGGAAAACTATAACAATTTTTCTTTTGTTAACGCTTGCTTTTACCACCCATCTATTTTTCATACCCTGTGCTCTACAAAAACGATTCCTAAGGAGTAAACTACAATAAACTCCACAAAAAGTAAAATATTTCACAAAAAAAACTTTATTTTGCATTTATAAATGCAGTACGATTCTAGCTTTTTATTAAAATATTCTTTGACGTTACACGGATTTCAGTATCAAAGGGTTTTCTTATAATAACAACCTCGCAGGCATATTCTGCGAGGTTGTCTTTGCCTTGTAAAGCCGACCTAGTTACGTTCCTATTACAAACACAGCAGCGCAACTATTCGCTTAATATAACATAAACATATAAAAGTCCTACTTGGTTCTTTCCTGGTGCGTAACAGGACGCGTAAAATGATTTTCAATAAGTATTATCTAGAATCAGTATTGAATTAATAAACATTTGATAAATCCAAAAGTGCATGCCCTAAGCACTCATGTTATATGTCATTTTTAAAGTATTTTAAATACACACAAGTTTTCAAAAAATTACTTTGTTACTATTTCTTCTAATTTTCCAATAATTTTATGTCATACTTCAATAAAAAAGTTTTAAAAATCCAAAAATGCGCGACTCATAATGCTCATGTGATCGTGAAAAAACGTAGAAAAAAATCTCAATCAAAAATAGAAAATATATTTTTTTTAATTTTTTATTATAGTAAGATTTAAAATACATGTATTATTGTTAATTGAAAAAACCCTTAACAGAATTATCCTAAAACGATCAGAAATCAACTTTAATATCACTTTTCTACTCAGGAATTATCTTAAAAAGTAGTCTTTTTTTACCTGACTTGTTAATACGTTTTTATCATCAACTTTATTTCCTTTTCAAAAATTTTTCATCTAGTTATAACCAGTACTTTAATTTAGCATTCACCCAAGTACATCATCCTCGGCGTCGGCATATCTAGTAGCGTGCAGTTTCGTGGTCACTTGAAAGAGAAGGCTAAATTGTCTTCTAAAAACCTAGGTTTGCTCAGCAGAGTGAGACAGTATTTCATGCCCACACACTACTTGCAACTTCACAAGGCGTGGGTTCGGTCTCATATGAAATACTGTTTCCATCTCTTGGCCGGGGCTACCCAGTGCAGGGTTTTGCATTTGATTGCAATCAGCGCAGAGCGGTTTGAATCGTCAGCAACTGAGCCTTTCTGATCGGCTTGACTATCTGACACTGCGAAGAGCTGTTGTATCTTTTTGAGTATTTTATCGCATCTACCACAGGGATTGCTCTGAGGAATTGTTCGAAATAATTCCGGCCACTCAATGTCACCATCGCATATCGATATGATTAGCACCAGAGATTTACCCGGACCGATAAGACTTAGGGACCTTCAAGAAAAGAGCCTTCTTTTTTTTAACGGCCGTTAACGAATTTGTAATTTCCCTGGTGTTCTTCATGGTGTCATTCAATTAACATCAGGTGAGTTACATGCTCGTTTACCCCCTCTCCTATAAAAAATACACCGGCAGTGGAGACGATATCTTTAAACACGGCGCGGTAACGTTACCGATGATTTAATTACAATTGACCCCCGATAATCCGTTCCCGTCTAATCCGGCACTCCCTTTAATTTGATATGTTCTGCTATTTATTATTGAATATTTTTTTTACAATCTTCGCTAATGCATGATTGAACAAGTTATAACTTGTGCGCACCACCACTATTTTGCTCGACACACAGGTGTGGCCGTGGAAGGAAAAGGGGAGATCTCCCGCCGGGCAAGGTGTTCTGCCCGGGAAGCGGCCAACACTCCGTGTGATAGTTCGGAGATGTTCTATATATACTGTTTCTGATTCGCAATGTTGATAGCGCGATTTAGGCTTCGGTGTGTTACGCTTGCGGCGCGACGACAGCTCATCACCCCCTGCTCAGACCGGAGGTCGATAGTGCAGCCTCGTTGCCGACGAATGT
>CAJQZP010001028.1:10000-92792 GCA_907164705.1 Parnassius apollo
ATGGTAAAAATTGACTAATCTTCTTCAGCGGCTTGTAGTATGTCTTAATGGAAACTCGCTTAAAGATGCGCACGCTCCACTGTGGTCGGCTTCACTCGTTCACTGTGACGTAGGCGCGGGACCCGAAGCTTGTTGTCTTGCAATACTTGTTTGACGTGCTGAAGTTCGGCGGCCAGATGTTTTCTGTCACAGATCCCTCGTGCCCTCTGAAAAAAATATTTACCCACGGTGGCTAACTGTAAAGGATTACAGTGAGATTCACCATCTGGATATCGGTTGGTATGGATCTTTTCCTATACACATAGTGTATAGGAAAAAGACCCATACCAAAATTTATATTCTAAAACTGAAGGTAGCTGGACTAACTATGACATTGGGACGTCAATCATCCCAGTCCCCCTCGGGACCATGGGTGCTGTAAAGCACCCGAAACGTCGGGATAATAAAAATAAATTATAGTAATCAAACGCGATAAAATCCGTAAATAATATTTTATTCAATTTGTAGTTTTTGCGTAAATTTAAGAAATAATAATGTTATTTATCTTTATTATTGTAGTATTGTTGCATGAATAAGTCAACTAGCGCCATCTAGTGTCAGGAACGAGAGCGAGGGGAGCATTGAGAAAATGACATCACAAATCGCTCAACTGACAGCGCCTAGTCGAAACTCGAACGCTCGGTACCTTCCGCGTGTTTACTTGAACATTCTGGATATTTCTTTGCTAATTCAAATATATAGGCGCTGCAAGATGCGATCGAGGCAGTGTTGATTTGGGCGAAACAAGCGAAGCTTCGGAGTGGAATTAAGTGAATTAGTGTGTTTAAATTATTAGTGTTTTAACTTTAATTGTGTAAAGTAAATTAAAGTGTTAATTTAGGTAATTTTATCGGCAATTTTTATTGTCACGAACCTCAAGCTCGTAACAATTGGTGTCAGAAGTGGGATAAAATCATGCCGATTTTACCTAAGGAGGAAACGGAGGGTGTCCGTACCCGAAGTCAACGCCAGCAGGAGACGGACCAACGAAGATTTGGTGGTGCAACGCCGCAGACGTTGGAGGGCCAGCCACCGGCTGCAGGCCCGTCGGTAGCTCCTACATCTGCAGCACCTGACTTAGGTGCTCTGATGGTGATGCTGCAGCAGCTGCAGAGCGGACAGGATGAACAGGCCCGTCGGTTAGCAGATCAGCAGGCTGAACAGGCTCGCCGACAGGAGGAACAGGTCCGTCGGTTGGAGGAGCAGCTGCGGGGTGGACAGGATGAACAGGTTCGTCAGCAGGCGGAACAGGTCCGTCAGTTGAAAGAGCAGCTGCAGAGCGGACAAGAGAAACAGGCCCGCCGACAGGAGGAACAGATGCTTCTCATGAAGGACCTTCACGCTACCTTCGGGAAAGAGATAAGGGAGGTGAAAGATAAGGTTGCTCAACATGAAAACCGCCTGTCGGAAGCTGAAACCCGAATTGACCTAGTGAACAATCGGGTTGACAACGTAATGGCTGACATGAGGAAATCACTTGACGAACTCAAACTTGGCGAGGGAACTTCAGTTCCCGTAGTAGCTACTACACCTTCGCTACGTGGGTTCAAGGTGCCACCATTCGACGGGACTTCTTCCTGGTCAGCCTACAAAATCCAGTTCGAGGCTGTTATGAAGGCGAACGGCTGGAATAAAAGTCAGGCCATGACTGCTCTCACACTAGGCCTGCGCGACCAGGCCTTAACAGTTCTGGAAGCTCTCGGTGAGGAAGTGACTTATGAGCAACTCCTTGAGGCATTGGAGGCGAGATATGGCGACGCTCACCTGGAACACGTCTTTCGTGCGCAGCTTAAAGATCGTGTGCAGCGCATCAATGAAAACCTGCAGCAGTGGGCTCTAGAAGTGGAGAAGCTGGTGCGAAAAGCATACCGGTCTGTACCTGCGCTCATTGAAGGGAACCTGGTGCAGACATTCATCGACGGCATCCGCGACCTGGAAGTCAGAGCTGCTGTGAGGCTCGGGCACCACGAGACGCTTAAGGACGCCTTGGCCCATGCACTGGAAGTGGAAGCCGTGCGGCAGGATCATCGTTCCCATCGCGTCAGGGAGGTTGCAGCAGCTACAGTTCGCGACCGCAACAAAGGATACAGCCCAAGGTGCTATGGCTGTGGGGAAAAGGGCCATCTTCGATCCAGCTGCCCTAAGCGAACCCTAGAAAGGGAAATTGAACGATCTCAGGAGGGTAGTGCGGCCAACAGCACCGCCCAGCAGCGGCAGGGAAACGAGTAAAAGCCAGAACTGCGGGGCGGGTGCTGGCTGATGTTAAAAGAGCCCCAAGGATCTCGATCTCACAAACCCATGATGGGAACAGCCTAATCATAAAGGGCGAGATCAACGGAATGCCGTGTAAGCTGACCATAGACACTGGAGCCTCTCGTACGGTTGTTAGTTCCCAACTTATAAGTCAGTTCCTTGGGGACTCCGCATACAACCGAGAACGCCTTAATTTGGTAACAGCCACCGGTCAGCGTATACCCGTCCGTGGAGAGAAGGAGATGGAGTTGAAGCTAGGCAACGTGATCTACCTGCATAATGTCATCGTGGCTGATATAATGGACGACTGCATCTTAGGCCTAGACTTTATGAGGAATAATTGTTGTGAGATCGACGTTAAGCAAGGTGTTTTGAAATGTGGACAGGAGGAACTTTTTATGGAAGGTGCGTTACCAGGGAACGTGTACAGCATCAAGAAGATTGTTCTTCCGCCGAGATCGGAAACGATTGTTCCGGTTAGTCTACCTCGAAACGCTGGGCAAGCTCACCGTTGTGTACTTGTGGAAAGGGTAAACAATGACCTTCCATGGAAAGTAGCTCGAACCTTGGTCAGGACCACTGACATCTCAGGAGTACGTGTGCTGAACCTTTGCGACCGGGAACAGATTATAGAAAAAGGCACACTGGTTGGTACTTGTGAGGAAGTGGATTGGTTACGTCAGTGCCAATATATATCGAGTGGGACCCCCAGCAAGGATTCAGAAACGAGAGTGACCACACTTTTGGAAGACTGTCGCAGTGTTCTGTCCCCGAACGAATTCGTCAAGGCGAAGAAGTTGTTACTCAAGTACGCCGATGTATTCTCATCAAATGATGCTGACATAGGAAAGACTGGCCTAGTTCAACACAAAATAAACACAGGAGAGGAATTGCCTATCCGTCAGCGGCCAAGAAGATTGCCGGTAGCACGTGAAAAGGAAGTGGAAACCATGATTGAAGGAATGGTGAAGGATGGTGTTATTGAACCTTCCTCTAGTCCATGGTGTTCACCAGTGGTGCTGGTGAAAAAGAAGGATGGCAGCATGCGGTTCTGTGTTGATTACCGCCGTCTGAACGACGTTACAAAGAAGGACAGCTATCCCTTGCCAAGAATTGATGACACGCTGGACATGCTTACAGGAGTAAAATGGTTTAGCACGCTGGATCTAAAAAGTGGCTACTGGCAAGTTGAAATTGACCCTAAGGACAAGGAGAAAACTGCGTTCTCGACGGGAAAGGGTCTGTGGCAATTCAAAGTAATGCCGTTTGGGTTGTGCAATGCTCCAGCAACGTTTGAAAGGCTGATGGAACTTGTACTTACCGGGCTAATTGGCGATGCCTGTCTGGTCTACTTGGATGACATCATCATCGTGGGCCGTACGTTTGAGGAACACCTTCAAAACCTGGAACGCGTGCTCATGAAGATTCAGAGTGCCAACCTCAAGTTGAGCCCGAAGAAATGTTCACTATTTCAACGGCAAGTTAACTTTTTGGGGTTTGTAGTATCGGAAGAAGGTATCCGCACAGATCCAGAGAAAATCGCCGCTGTCAAGGATTGGCCGGTTCCAAAAGACAAGACGCAGGTTAGAGCATTTTTGGGTTTGTGCTCCTATTACCGGCGATTCGTGAAGAACTTTGCAGATATAGCCAAACCTCTGCACAAGCTAACCGAGGAGAAGCGACATTTCTGCTGGGATGAAAGTTGCAATATCGCATTCCAGGAGCTCAAGGACCGTCTGTGCAAAACACCTATTTTGGGATACCCTGATGCAAGCAAAGAATTTATAGTTGACACAGACGCAAGTGATATAGGACTCGGCGGTGTGTTGTCTCAACGGAATGGTGACCAAGAGGTCGTGATAGCGTACTTCAGCAAGTCGTTGTCAAAACCGGAAAGGAACTACTGTGTCACAAGACGCGAATTGCTAGCTGTGGTAAAGTCGTTGCAACATTTTAGCAAATATCTTCTGGGACGAAAATTTCACTTACGAACTGACCATGCTGCACTAAAATGGCTATTGCAGTTTAAAAACCCAGAAGGACAAGTTGCGAGGTGGATTGAACTACTGCAGGAATACGACTTTGAGATCGAACATCGCAGCGGGAAATCTCATGGCAACGTAGATGCATTGTCAAGGAGACCTTGTCCTGAAGATTGCAAACATTGTACTAGGCAAGAGAGTAAGGAAGTGGTATCCGTGAGGATGCTCAGGGCAGACCACCTCAGCAACGAGTGGAAGGACAGCTTACTACATGCACAGCAGGAAGATCCGGACATCAAGCCGATTCTGGAATGGATAAAGGCCAGTGCTCCCAAGCCCAAGTGGAGTGACGTCTCAGCGATGAGTTCGACCACTAAAAGCTATTGGGCCCAGTGGGACAGCTTGCTGCTTCAGGATGGAGTTCTGTGTCGTAAATGGGAAAACGTTCGGGGAGACAGCTGTCATTTGCAAATGGTTGTCCCTAAAGTTAAAGTACCGGATGTTCTACAGCTGTACCATAATGATTGTTCAGGAGGCCATCTGGGAGTTAAACGAACTCTACTGAAGATCCGAGAACGGTTTTACTGGGTCCACTGTCGAAACGATGTCGAGGACTGGTGTCGCAAATGTACAAGTTGTGCGGCTGTAAAGGGACCTCAGACTCGTAGTAGAGGTGCATTGAAGTTGTACAATGTTGGTGCACCATGGGAGAGAATAGCCATTGACGTGGCGGGGCCGTTTCCGGAGAGTGAAAGCGGTAACAAGTATTTCATGGTTGTGATGGATTACTTCACTAAGTGGCCAGAAGTCTTCGCCATTCCAAATCAAGAAGCTTCAACAGTTGCAGATAAACTAGTTCATGAAGTCTTCTGTCGTTTTGGAGTACCTTTAGAGATTCACAGCGATCAAGGAAGGAATTTTGAGTCTCAAATATTCCAGGAAACTTGCCGAGTTATGGGTACTCATAAAACAAGAACGACTTCTTATCACCCGCAATCTGATGGAATGGTGGAACGATTTAATCAGACATTGGAGAGGTACCTAGCAAAAGTTGTAGACAATCGGCAACGAGATTGGGACAAGCACATACAACCGTTTTTGTTGTCATATCGAAGTTCTGTTCACGAAAGTACAGCAGTGACACCAGCTTTCGCAAACTTTGGAAGAGAATTACGGCTGCCTGCAGACCTGATCACCGGGATACCACCCGATGCTCCACGCAGTATAACCGATTATGCAAATGACTTGCGGAAAAAAATGAATGACGTTTATGAGCACGTCAGACAATCGGGCCAGCAAATGTCTGAAAAGATGAAAACCCGGTATGACCGCAAAATGAACAACAAAGGTTTCGACGAAGGTTCACTTGTGTGGTTGCACAATCCAGTCCGCAGCAAAGGGAAATCTCCTAAGCTTCAAGCTAAATGGGACGGCCCGTACCGGATTGTAACCAGGATCAACGATGTGACCTACCGGATACAGAAAGGCGCAAGAGGGACTCCTAAGATCGTCCATGTGGATCGCTTGGCGCGTTATTATGGGACCGATAATGCTCGGGACGAGCATGTCTTAGGAGGGGGCAGTGTTGCATGAATAAGTCAACTAGCGCCATCTAGTGTCAGGAACGAGAGCGAGGGGAGCATTGAGAAAATGACATCACAAATCGCTCAACTGACAGCGCCTAGTCGAAACTCGAACGCTCGGTACCTTCCGCGTGTTTACTTGAACATTCTGGATATTTCTTTGCTAATTCAAATATATAGGCGCTGCAAGATGCGATCGAGGCAGTGTTGATTTGGGCGAAACAAGCGAAGCTTCGGAGTGGAATTAAGTGAATTAGTGTGTTTAAATTATTAGTGTTTTAACTTTAATTGTGTAAAGTAAATTAAAGTGTTAATTTAGGTAATTTTATCGGCAATTTTTATTGTCACGAACCTCAAGCTCGTAACAGTATTATTCGCTTTATTTCTATTATATAATTAATATATTTCAAATATTTATACAGATAAATAAATTAATAAATTTATTGATTTTTAAAGCCAACATTAAGCCTTTAATTTACTATAATAATTAATGTCTGAAATGTATATTTAGGTGCATCTATAAAATGTTACATTGAGACCCCACCCGTTGCTGTTGGTTTACTTACTTTGATGTTATCATGTAACGGTGTCCTTCACATTACACCAGTGTGTAATTGCGATTGGGACATACTGCGGTGTGGTCGAACTATAATTACACTATGCTGAATGCATGGTGCGTTACGCTGTCCTATTATTGATAATGATTAATTGCGCAAGCAAGAGAGCAAGTTGAAAATCAGCTCTCACACTTTTACCATTTTTTTAATAATTAACGCTATTCTGTTATTTTCCACAGAATCGGCTTATCCTTTTGTATTTTCGACATATTTATTTTAACTTAATACTTATTAATGTATTATTTATTGTTTAAAATATACTTCTGTGATAATTTTAGATGGCTTTATATAGAAATTAATTATTAAATATTAATAATAATAGTGCACCCCCACAATAAGCAGAAGAAATAGCGTACGTAGACTTGTGGAATACCAGCATTAAAAGGCTTGTAATTGGAGCATGTACCGTCTACACAACCTTGATGCTCCAGTCTGCAAGAAAACTGATGATCCATTAGCGAAATTTCGCGAAGCTTCGAAAGAAGCGCTTTGTGCAAAATCCGATCGAATGCCTTCGCAATGTCCAAACTAATGGACAATTGAACTCAACTGCCCCTGCCTAACTATGAGTCAGCTAGACCAGAAAATCCCTAGTCAAGGTACCATATGAGATGGCAGTTTATAATTGATTCCATTATTTCGGAGAACAAGGAGGTGATGGCGATAAGACTATGGTTAGACGGATCTGAGCGGTCGCCTTTTTTAGGGATCGGGTGGGCGAAAGCCGTCTTCCATCATTTTGGTAACCTAAGGAGTAAGTGTACGGAAAACACGTGTTAGTACTGATGCCAACTCTGGAGCACACGTCCTCACTACTGGGGGATCATGTCAGGGCCACAAATGGTAACCAAATGGTAGTTTGACAATATATCGACCATCTTTTGTTCTTGAATATTTTGCAGCGTTAATGATATCACATAATCTTTCTTCCGCGGTAAATTTCACTTTTCTGTAGTTTCTATATCCCACATATTTCTTAACATGTTATATACGTCACATAGCCGTGGTAGCTCAGATGGTTAGCTCTCGCTGTAAGTTTCACAGTACGCGAGCAAACCGGGTACAATCCCCGTCGGTACCAATGAAATTGTTAACTGCAATTTTAAGTGCCGATTTACCACGTGCTCGGCGGTAAATAAAAACATAATGAGTAAACCTGCATGTCTGAGAAATAAGACAAAAAAATTTTTCGAAGACATGTGAAGTTCGCCAACCAATGTGTGTTGCGGCTGTTGGGCAGCGCGGTCGACACTTCTTACCCTAAAAACCCTCTCAGAAATAGGGGGAGGCCTGTGCCCAGCAGTGGGACGTATATAGGTTGTAATTTTAACTAACTTTTTATCTACGTCAACATGGTGATGCATTACTACGATGTCTTCAAAAGATGAAGTATTTGATACTTCTCCAAATAGTGTCCATACGAGGCTGGTTTCTTGCGCACTTGGAGTACCTGGTGGACCCTTGTTAACATTGCCTTTTAGTATTTCTATATTTATTTCAACTCCTAATAGCGCATCGATTGTTCCTGGCGTGGCAAATTTTAGGGTCAGCTAAAGTCAGTTCTTTTAAATGTGTCCAATTTTACATCGGTTATGTCTTACAAGGTAGCTTTGTAGTGAATGTGGTAGACAAACCGAATGCTTTAACATTGAGTTTAAATTGTTTTTGTTGTTTGATAATACTTCAAAATACACCACATGACTGACCAGAACCTAAACCATAAATAATGCCATGTACGTTTTTTCTTTTGAGTAGCAAAAGTTGTATTACTCTCTCACTAACGAAAGACGCCTGCAAATCTGGATCAATTAGTATTCTCAACATAGTAACATGGCCTATGTTACTTTTAATCGGTATTAAAGCGGTGGTCCGAAAAAAAATTCTAGTATTGGACATTAATGGTAAAGCTATAAATACATGCGGTAAATCCTTTTCAGTTTCAAAATTTCAAAAAATGTAGAATTTTTTGTGTAATGAGGTTAACCCCCGTCAATGTTTGGTTTTCTTCTTTATTAATGGTCTCCTCTTTATGCTTGTTAAAACGTAGAATTGAATGGTAACGTTCCCACATACACGGCACGATGTTTTGTTATTTTAGCATCAGTAGTAACACAGACGCTTTTCTTTTACACTTCTCTTTTCAGGATCTAATTTGCCAAATTTTTGCAGTGTCGTAAATAGTTTTCATTGCGTGGAACACATTAAACAGTAAGTAGCAGTGGTGCTGATGTGATATGACGTTTGAACCATCTCTCATCTCTTAACGTGGATTTTAATTCAAGTTTAATTTCGAAGTTTAATTTCCAAAATGGTAACGAAATATTCAAATATTGGCATATCTTTGGAGGACCACTGCTTACATAAGTTACCCAATCTCTGTATGACTCTTGATCTTATTTTAGGATTGACAGATTAATAACGGATCCCAGGAATCTGTAATAATATCTAAAGTATTCAATCTGTTAAAAATCATTTTGTATTGTCAATTAAACATTTTAAATGACTTAAAGACTGTGTATTTATTAACTTAAAAGGAAATACTATTGGTCGCTTTTGACTATATCCATTCTTCAAAGCTTTCCATGCCGGGTCGTAATTTTTATTTGTCACTTGAAAATGTTTTATAGTATTTTTCGCATCGCCTGCATCACACGACTTCAAATGATATAATTTCTGTACGTTGCTAAAGCTATTATTATTCCTCTATATTAAAGATATAAATGTATCCTCTAATGATTGCCATTCTTCATCACCGCGCCAAAAAAAGTAGGTAAATTTATTCGGGGCAGCTTTACGTCAACAATTGGTTTTTAACACATGGACGAAGTTTAGGGATTTTTATTATTGTGTATGAGTGATAAGACCGCCGGCTATGTGTTCTGTATTTATATTTTATTTTGTATCGTTTTAATGTGTACTAGTGTACAATAAAGAATATATTGATTGATTGATTGATTATTTTCGGTATTGTTTTTGATATTATGTAACATTTTCACCATATTCCTCTTCAAACAAGTAAACACTTTATCACACTTGTCATACCCGCTATTTACAAAATGAGATATTATTAATTGCTATTGATTTTTAATGTTAGTTTCGATAAGTTTTGATGCGTCGCACGATACCTCTAAATATTTTCCGTTATTCTTATTTTAGGTCATTTTTTAGGATTTATTAAGCTATTGCATAGCTTCTATCGCGGGCCTTGAGCGCGGGGACTGAAACCAGAAATTCCGTAACGAAAAAAACCTCACGCTCCCCACTCCGACGGGCACGGAGGTGTGGCGTTGAAAGCCGTGCATCGTCTAACGTCGTTTCAGTTCGGCAGACTTCGGCACTCGGCAGACTTTGGCACGGTGTTTGTGTGCGTGCGACTAGACGTATGCGTGTACACTAGCTGCTAACTCAATGATAAAAATTCCTGAATAACCTACATGTATTCTAAGATATTAAAAATATTTTAAACAATATTAACTTCTCATTTATTCAATAAGAGAAAAAAAAATTGTTTTCTTATCGGTCACCACGCTCAAAAAGTGTAACTTGATTTAATATCAAAGACTTAACTGCATAAATAAAATAAATAAATAATTATAATTGCATAAGTTGATAAAAAATGCTATGCAATAGCTTTACCGCGGCAGTCACCGAGTGCCACACATATTTTTTATTTGATTAAAATGTTCTTTTTCTTTTAATTGTTCGATTATTTCTTCCACTTTTGACATTATAAACCACCTTCAAAACAATAATTAAGCTTCACAAAATATCATTGCAATGTTTGTTTTTACTCGTATTAACTTTTATAATACTCGTTTTTTTTTCTATTTCTATAATTCTATGCCACGTACAGAATCAAAGACAAAACGCGTAACATATTTTTTTTAGTAATAAAAATAATAAAAGCTAATAACATTACTAATAATTCCTTTAATTACATTTAGTAAACTTAACCATTCAATCCTCATAAAATTCCAATGCAATCGCATGCGTCTGGCAAATCCCGAGCGGTCGCAAGTGACCGCACCCAACCACAGCATTTAAAACCGTTAAAACTTATATTTAGAGACTACTTTTATGTAAAGATGTTTGGCATTATAAAATTTATACGAAATTCTCTATCCTTTGGTCTAAACAAAAGTCAGGTTTTAATTCATTACAAAAAGATTTTATCGTATTTTGATAACAAAAAAAAAAAACATACCAAACGGATATCGGCAGCGTGAAAATCACAATTATTTCTATATATTACTCGAAATTATTTACGTAAAAAGATAAATTATATTCACAAAAAAACTTTTATAACCATTTTATAATAAAACACTATAGTAAAACACTAGAAAAATCCAAAAAATCAACACAACAGCACCCAAATTAAAAGAGCGTACGTAATGAACGTAGAATATAAATTAATATCCATAAACAAACTGTTTTTTTACTCCACTACAGGATAGAAAATTTCATATTGATTTTATAATGCCAAATTTCTTCACAGAAAAGTAGTCTCTAAACCTAAGTATTTATAGGTTAAAGTGCTGCGGGTATGTCCGGTCAAATTCTCTTTAATTTTGACGGAATATCGAAGCGGTCAAAGGGGAATGCCCAATCTTCATAGATACTTCAGCCATGGGTGCCCACATATAAAAGCATATAGGTATGATAATATGCAATTAAAACAATGAAATACTAAAGGAATTGCTTTAAGAAAGTCGGGGTTTTGAAGATATATAAGTTTTTATTTTCACAAATGCGGTTTTTTAACAACTATTTTTATCGATTTTATCGCGTTTTATTTCTTAGATTTTTAATTCCAGACGTTTCGGGTGCTTTCCAGCACCCATGGTCACGGCGGACTGAGGTGACGGACGACCCAATGTCAGTGTTAACCCGGAGTACCTTCAGATTTTTAATTTTTATTTATGGTTCGATCTACAGAATGAACTTACTGTGCCTTAAAGTCTTGCAGTGGTATGCTTGGGTTTAATTTTAATTTCATGAATTACAGGGCCCTAAGCAGGTGGTAGTACCAAGCCTCCTTCTCTATTGAAAAAAAGATTTTTTTTTATTTCAATAGCCTCACGTATCATCCTTGATAGGAATTGATGTTCCTTTTAGAGGATTTGTGGTCTATCAAATCTTTTTTTTATGTCTATCTGGTTGGGGCCGTCCAGGATATGATAACAAACTGCAAACTTCCCTGAACTTTGATGCTTCACGTCAGCTCGCTTCAAGATGTAGCCAATCTTGTCTGTGACATCCCTGACAAATGCTAGTACTGCATATGCTTGATTGTGGCTGGCTTCACTCGGTCCGCGGGTCCGAAGCTTGTTGACGTGCAGAACTTGCTTGACGTGCTGAAGCTCGACAGTCTCTGTCCCTTATTTTTGTGTAGAATTTATTATTTATAGCAGCAGCCACAGCAGTCTATCATCAAATGTGTAGAAGTTAAATTTTGATGAAATATTTTAAATTCTGTTTTAAAAATGCCATTCACCACCTCTACTACCCATATCGACACATAGTCACGGCTCTGGATTTATTACCGTATCTTGTCAATAACGGAGATTCACCATCTGCCGGAGATATTACTGCGGCCCTTAGACATCCACATCTATCCTCGATTACAAATCAAAATGCAGATGCGTTGTCACCCGTGAGGACTAAGATGGAATGCCTCATTTCCAGTAAAAAGGGTCTCCGGTTCTCTACACTCACCATACGAAACACAACAGCATTAAGCTACTAATTCATGCTGGTATTCTGTGAGAGAGTGCTCTTTCCCCGGTCGATCCGACGCATTCATGCTACAACTATACTTCTAATATAACTGCAGCATGGCTCTACCACGTATAACACACACACACACACGCATAGTAATTAGAGACATACTCGCAATGCTGATGGAACAGTGAGTCCATTGGAATTGTTACAACCAGGCAAAACATTGATTTGGTGTTAGTGGTGCTTTTAAATAATTAGTTAGCAGTACACTGTGTGATGGATGATCTAAGCTTTGTTGTTCTGGGTGCAATACATTACTCACTTCAGATTGCAACAAGGACGCACTAGATGATTCAGATGGTCCCCGTTCTGCAGTTGAACGTGATGCTGTTCTATCAGTTCATTGCCAGCAATTATGATACTCACGGTATGACAACGGCAACTGAAATAATGCAAAATACAAAAAATGAAGTCAAAGTGAAAAAAAAAATAGATTTGTTTATTTTAAACTCAAATATAAATAAAATATTTATCAAGATAAATGTTACTGCATAAGGATGGACTTAATGCCATATATTATTTAATAATTAAGACCTGACAGACTACCAGCAGTCCAAAAACAACGAAAAATCAACGGTCTCCTTATTTGGTAGTTGATAAAAATGGTTAATCTCATAAATAAGCTAGTATGTTTGTCATATATAGCTTGTGCAGATGTGAAAAAATAAAACAAGTTCTTGAGTTCATATACAATCGGTGTAAAACATGTATAATTATCAGATATGAGCATCATACTTAATAAATTGAAAAATGTTAAACACTTACCTCATGTGGCGCAAATTGTTCCTCATGTGGAGAATCAAACCCAAACAATGTGTGTGATCTTATTCTCATAAGTGACTTGTCAGTACCACAGCTGATGTATTGTTCAAGACGAACTATTAGTGCATTTTGCGAGTGGCACACTACACGTTCACTGTACTCGAAACTTGTACCTAATAAAGAAGCTACAATTATTATATTGATATTATTCAGTAAACTCATTTATAAAGCATTTCTTATATGTTCTTAACATAATATAGGTTAATGCATAATGGTATACTAGCATTTGTTTGCCACAGGTCGTTTCTGAACTCCGTAAAGAGAACTTCAACCGCCGCATCATCCTCTATCACGACAATGCGAGTTCTCACACCGCACACAGAACAAACAAGTTTTTAGAGCAAGAAAACATAGACTTATTAGACCATCCGCCGTACAGCCCCGACCCCAATGATTTCCTTACTTTCCCTAAAATAAAGAACAAATTGCGTGGACAGAGATTTTCATCACCTGGAGACCCAACTTCCAAATGGAATGGTTGCTTCAATGATTGGTTGAATCGTATAGAAAAATGTGTCAAATTTCGCGGAGAATACTTCGAAAAGCAATAAATACATTTTTAAATAGTAATGTTGTTTCACTTCCTTGATTCCAGAAAATTTCAGTGCTGCCCTCGTAGCGCCCTCTGTAATAAAATTCATCCTGTATTAGATATCTAAAATTATACATAACAATCTAGTGGTGAAAGAATTCTCAATGATGGTCAACTACTTTACGAGTTTAGCGAAAAAAATATTCTTTGATAGTAGCGCCCTCTATAAAAAATACATCCTACGTTTCTAAGCACCATAGCAAAAAAAGATTCAACATAGCCTAACCCGCACAAACAGTAAAAACTTAACCATCCTTTTTCGTCTGTAGTCTGATAAACAACTGGTTGATAACGGTTGTGTATCGGCTGCTTTGGATAAATATCCATTGTCAACGGTTGTTTTAAACCTATATCATAACATCATAATAATTATCGAAAAATTATATTAGCGTTGTAATAATGACACCATAAGTAATCGATCGAAAAGGGGGATCGATTTTTTTAATGAGATTTGTGATTGGCAACACTTTATTTTATTCACAAACTAATGAACTCATGATTTACCTAATTTTATTCTTATCTTTTCGGTACTTTTAATTTGTGCAAAAATATTCCCATCTTTTTAGGATAAATGAATACCGCGATTAATAACCATAAATAAAGATATATTTTTTTTAACAAATGCATATTGTTGGGCGTTCCATGGCCGAAAATGGGCATCCCCCTTTGGACGCTTGACCTTTGAGAGGTTAAAATGGTTACGGTTACGGATTAGATGCCGTATTCGGGTCCACGACCTTTGAGTTCCCGGTCTGCACCCTACCATTACGCTACTAACGCTTATAAATTAATTTTACTTAACACTGTATATCTTTCCACGTCATCGTGTTACTATAGTTGCAGGATACAAGTACCAACATTTGACGCACCACGTTTGCGCAGAATACCAGTGCGAAAGAGAGGCATAATGTTGTTGTGTTTCGAATGGTAAGTGTAGAGAACCGGAGAGCCCTTTTACTGAAAACGAGGCATTTCATCTTTGTTCTCAGAGGCGGAAATGCATTTGCATTTTGATTCTTAGTCGAGGATTGATGTAGATGTATATGGGCAAAAGCATCCACTTACAATCAGGTTGACTATGAGCTCGTTTGTCACCCATATTCTATTAAAAATATATGTAATGTAAAAAAAACTCAAAATATGCTTTGTAAACTTGTTTCTTTGTAATAACTTCGCAGTAGCATATTTCTAAGAAATAAATGGAACAATTTTTCTTTGCAGAAAATGAGGGCTTGATACTTAAATCTCGTTTAAAGCAATAGAGTGGAAACGACAAAATTTTTTTGTCTCTCGCTTTTGTCATCGTGGTAATGTACCGGACAGAAGACCTTGCTAAACAATTCCTCTTGAAAACATAGATGTAGATATCTCCTTAAAATAAATTCAAAGAGTAAGGAAAGAAAGAAATTATTAGAAGCAATAAACAAAAGAATGGAAGCTCCTGTTAATTTTTTATCATTAATTTAAAAAAAAATTCTTATAAAATATAATAATAGTCGTAGTAATAGTAGAAGTAAAAGAACTTCCCTCAATCCGCTTTCCAAGAGTGGCAACTTTGGTAAACATCCCTGTTATGCAATCCATGGGGGGATGTCATGAAATGCTAATAAGCTGTAATGATTAATTAATGAAACGTATCTGCAAACAAGTGAATATTTTCAATAGTATAAAACTATAAAAATATAAGATTTACTTAATACTAAAAATTACAAGTGGTCATTAAAAAATGTACGAACTTCCCAATAGTGGCCGGTGTGCGGCTACGTTCTTTACAAGTGCGTGTGATTGTTCAAATGGACTGCACTCCATAGACTTTGCAACTGGAGTAACAAATATTCTAAAAACATTCATGACTTTTATTTAGAGTTATTATTTTTTATAAAAAGCGGCAAACAAGCATAGAGCTACCGGTTGGTTAGTAAATGAACAATGGGGTGACATAATGATTTCTTATATTTACGCGAACACTACACATTGAAATAATACTAGTTTTTACGGATTTTATCGCGTATATTTAACTATAAATACCCGAGGTTTCGAGCGCTTTACAGCACCCATGGTCAAGGGGAGGATTGAGATGTTCAACGTCCAAATGTCATAGTTAACAGCGGTTACCATAGATAAAAATTTAACTTTTGTTCCGATCTACACAGTATGAACTTATGGTATCTTGTAGTCTTGCAGTTGTATGCTTCGGTTGGGATTTAATTTTATTTATTATAGGATCCCAATCAGATGGCAGCACCCAGCCATCATCTCTATTGAAATTAGGATGTTTTTTTGATTTCAATAGCCTCGCGAATCATCCTTGGAAGGAATCGGTGTTCTTTAGCGAGGATTTGTGGTCTATCAAATCTGATGTAGTGACGGGGGCGATCCTGTACGTGTTCACAGACTGCAGACTTCCCGGAGCGTCGATTCTTCACATCAGCTATATGTTCTTTAACGCGAGTTTTAATTGATCTTTTAGTTTGTCCTATGTAGGAGAGGCCACACTCACAATCAAGCTTGTAAACTCCTGCATCTTGCAGAGGGACGTTACACTTGACTGATGGTAAAAACTGACCAATCTTCTTCGGCGGCTTGAAGTATGTTTTTGATGGAAGCGCGCTTCAAGATGTAGCCAATTTTGTCAGTGACTCTAACGCCACGCCGAAACGCCACGAAACGCTAACTTACGATTTTTGACTTCCCAGTCCCCAAATCAATCAAGACGGCACCAGTGCTTGGTTATATTGAGTTTTTTTCTTATCTATGTAGTAATAAACCGTATCTGGTTACATTATTAAATATAAATTATTACTTAAATCCTGTTGTAGCTTTATTTTTCTTACATCTAAATTAAAAAAGCAGCATTGATTAACTATTATTGCATGTAAGCATAAAATTTCTCCTTATATACCTTTATATATTTATGATTGTAGGGTATAAAACATGGTATTAAGCGTATAAACAGAGTGGCGTGTAACAACGTTGTAAATAAAAGTAAATACAGAGTGGCGTGTTCAAACTCCGTTTGGTAAATTAAACGTCGAATAATATATAAATATCAAAAACCGTTCCCCCAGGTTCAGGTTTCTGTTTTAAGATGGTTTTAGGATGCCTCATTTTAGGGCATAATACATATGTGTTATCGACGGGAGTATGTTTTTTTCTATAATCAATTAGTGCCTGGTAAAGTAATGACAATGGCAGTGCACTGTGCACTTTATTGTGTGTGGGAGTGAAGACGCTTTAAGCTAAGCTATACGCAACATTTTATACGAGTATTTACATGCATATATACCAAATATAATATCAATCACATATTTCATTTAATAACTATTTGTTTTATACATCATTTTGTCAGTTTAGTAAGAGGTAATAGAATAAAGCAGTTCCTGATCACAAAACAAAATAATAAAAGGGTGTTTCGCGTATTTCGTGCAAATTCCACGACTTTTGTGAATATCAAATTTATTGCCGAATAACTTCGTTTTTTACCTCAATATCTTTAATATCCATAAAATCCTTCAACTTTTTGTAGTTTCTACCTTCCTTGTATAAATAACAATAAAATTACTATCACATCAAAAATCGTAATGAAACGGTAATGAGAACGTCAAGGAGGGGAATGATATTGAGTCGTTTAGTGAAGGGATGATGAGGGATTTTCATCGTAGACGTTGCAACATAAGCTTTCTAAAACACCCTTCTTGTTAGATCCTTTTAGTATTTTATTTGTATTAAGACATTTTATCAACAAATCTAGATTAATATGAACTTTGCAAGCACATGTATTTCTAAGACACATCATTGTATTTGTTTGGCGGAAGGTTGCGAAGAAATTTATATTTTTATTTTTTATTATAATGGATTTCCGCAAAGTAACGCCTGATTCTATCAATTTACTTCAATCCAGGTAAGACACATCATTGTATTTGTTTGGCGGAAGGTTGCGAAGAAATTTATATTTTTATTTTTTATTTTTATAAAATGTATTTCTACTGGACTCCTTTGGGTATAAAACTCAAAATGGGCGATATTTACTAAATCTTTGATACGTTACTTTGACATTCGAATAATGCGTAATTTTTTTGTACAAATTAGTCAATGTTCGTTAAGTATCTTTTCTGCTACCTTATTTGGATTTTTGTTATATATTCTTTTTTATCAGCTGCAATTTTAGTCACCTCCTCATCGTCAAAAAACTCTAAAATTAGTTGCTCTTTCAAGTTTTCATTTTTAGCTGTCTTATTTTCTTTTTTATCTCTTACTGTAAATATTTTTGCTTGTGTCAAGAGTTTATATTTTTTAAACTTTTCTTTTTCCGTCATAACCACATTAGAGAATTATTTCTTATCCTTTTTTCTCAAGCACTTGTACCCTTCTTCAACACTTCTTGAAGGTATTTCACCAAACATTAGCCGCTCTTTAATTTCTTCACACTTTTGTGTATTAAAATTTTCTACCAATTGTTCTACTTTTTCTTCCGTCGATATATTTTCATTTTTCTTCTTATTTTCCTTATTCTATACAACATTTTTCTAATGCCATCTTTCCGTTTCTTCGTTTTTTCTATCTCTTGTTTCAAAATGCCTATTTCTTTTTTATGTAGGTGTGTGTGAACATTTCTCAGAAGAAAATCTTTCTTTACCACCTTGGTACCCTTAACAAGAATTAATATTACCATAATCCAAACGATTTAGATATGAATTAGGTATGGGGCTTAGAGCTGATTGAGTGAGAGGATCTTGTTCAGCTGGATGTACTTCATTGTCACTATTTGGTGGATAATTATCTATTAACAACTGTTAAATAGCTTTCTCTTTTTTTTTCTTTCATAATGACGTTTTGAATTAACTCTCCACTTCTTCCTCTGTACTCTCAATTGTCTAAGTGTCATATCTTTTGCGCTACTTATTTTTTCCGTTCTATTCTTTTAAGGTATCTTGCTCTTTCTATTGCCTTCATATCCGCATACTTTTCAGGATCTTCCTTAATATCTGCATACTTTCCTTGTTTTTGTAATCGATCATATGTAATCGCTCTAATGTTTGTCTGGCTTTCTTCGGCATTATTAGTTCTTAATAATCTGTAACAACACATTATATGATATTGCTCATAATTATCATATCAAGCTCATCCTTAATAACTAAAGTAACAAAAAGTAAAGTCAAAAGGTTGGCTTACTTGTTAAACTTAAAACTACATCAAGAAACAAAGTAAAAACTATTAATTATTTATTTTATTATCAATTAAAGTATTATTATAACTGTATCGTAGTATCGGCGACGAGGTTCGCCAGCCGTCACGTTCTGTCTCCCAGAGAGGCGAAAAGTGGTTTGCAGAGGCCCGTCCGGCTACGTTGAATGTATGTGAGGCAATGAAAGAGATAGGGAGATAAGTATAGATTGAAATAATGAAAGCAATGAAAAGCATGAAAGTAAGTAAGGCAGCCGGATATGATAGAGTTTCACTCGAAATGCTAAGGGCTGGATAGGACGTGGTGGCAGGCCTGCTGTACACCTTGTTTAGTTTATGTTGGGAACTAAAGCGGGTACCGGGAGTCTGATGCAAAGCCGTGATAGTCCCAATATATAAGGGAAAAAGGTCACAGCACGACTGTAAAAACTACCGTGGTATCAGCCTTCTTAGCATTGTGGGAAAACTGTATGCTAAGGTACTATTTGAAAGAGTTATGAAAGAAACTGATTAAAAAATTTGGGAGGTGCAAGCGGGATTTAGAAAGGGAATGGGGTGTACAGATCAAGTCTTTTCCAGTGCTTACTGCATAGTAAGAAAAATCGAAATAGACCCACTCTTGACGCAGGTACTAACAGGACATGGGGGGGTTCTCCGAGTATCTGTACCGTTTTAAATGCAAGGAGAGCCCCACATGCACTTGTGATGGGGAACAGGTAGAGACCATAGTTCACCTCATTGCAGAGTGCCCCATAAATTATGGAATGAGAAAAGAGTTAGAATTGGAATCTAAAATAAAAATAAATGGAGAGGAAATTCATGTAATAATGAAAAACAAAGTAAGTAGAGCCAAATTTATAAAATTAAGTAATAATTATTAAGAAAATAGCTATAGATACAAATAAATAGATAATATAGGTAACTTGAATATGTATGTAAGAATATATAACGCAAGTCCCAAAATAAATAGAAATTGATAAATAAAGAAAATGTTAATAATTAAATAATAAAGGTGGTAGAAAAATATGTAAAGCAACATGTATAGCAATAAATGATAGAGATAAGAAATGAAATAATGTAATCAAAATACAAACAAAAATAAGTAAAAAGAAAAGAAAAAAAAACGTGAATGCAGGAAATAAAGTAAATGGGGCTCTACACTCTATTGTAAAAAGTTAGAATGTGTCAAAAAAAGGCACGTATGGCAATTCACAGTGCTGTATTAGTCCCTACTTTAACGTATGGTAGTGAAATTTGGGTGTGGCAGAAGAAGCACGAGAGTAGAATAAATGCAGTAGAAATGCGGTGGCTATGGAGTATGTTAGGGCTGAATCTGAGTGACAGGGTGAGAAACTGTGTAATAAAAGAAGAGTGTGGTTTGTAAGATGATGTGGTGACCAGGATTAAGAAAGGAATGCTTCGATGGTTTGGTCATGTAGAAAGAATTAATGCGGAAAGACTGACAAAGCAAATATATGTTGCAGAAGTGAATGGAAGAGTCGGAAAGGGACGTCCTAGGCAGAAGTTTGTCGACCAAATTGGCGATATACTAAAAATGGGCCAAATTAAGAATACCCTTAACCGACGAGCACGTATGCGTAGGTATATGGATGTGGAAGAGGCGAGAAAGGTATGTCAGGATCGTGCTAAATGGAAGTCTGTAGTCTCTGCCTACCCCTCTGGGTGACAGGCGTGAGTGTTTATGTATGTATGTATCGTAGTAGTATTATTGCAGAAAAAAAATCTCAACTACGGGTGGGACTAGAACTCGCAACCACACGGTTTGCAATGCAATAATGCACTGTAATAAATAATAATAAATTGACGTAAAATTGATTCTAATTGTCATCGTTTTAACCTCATCGCTATCGCTAAAAAAACGACGGTAAACAAAGGTAATGATTACGTAGGTAATAAGGTTTTTATTCTTATCCAATTGTTTCGTAAAAAATATCAAAATTACGAATCTCGTGCTTATTTCAAATTACGGCGGTAATCAATAGAATTGATAATTAACTACATATTAAACAAAATCACTAATAATCACTTAATAATATGGACGACAGGATAGAGGACGATTCCAGAATAATCACCTCCCGCGAAACTTTACACGTAAATATATTTTTTTCACGAACAAGCGTGAACCCTCTACGATAGTAGTATAGTGACATTCACGCCAATAGACGGACTATCATTTAGACTTGTGCGGGGCGCGGCATGGTGGTATAGTGACATTCACGCCAATAGACGGACTATAATTGAGACTTGTGCGGGGCGCGGCATGGCGGTATAGTGACATTCACGCCAATAGACGGACTATAATTGAGACTTGTGCGGGGCGCGGCGTGGCGGTATAGTGACATTCACGCCAATAGACGGACTATAATTGAGACTTGTGCGGGGCGCGACATGGCGCTAAAGTGACATTCACGCCAATAGACGGACTATAATTGAGACTTGTACGGGGCGCGGCATGGTGGTATAGTGACATTCACGCCAATAGACGGACTATAATTGAGACTTGTGCGGGGGCGCGGCATGGTGGTATAGTGACATTCACGCCAATAGACGGACTATAATTGAGACTTGTGCGGGGCGCGGCATGGTGGTATAGTGACATTCACGCCAATAGACGGACTATAATTGAGACTTGTGCGGGGGCGCGGCATGGCGGTATAGTGACATTCACGCCAATAGACGGACTATAATTGAAACTTGTGCGGGGCGCGGCATGGTGGTATAGTGACATTCACGCCAATTGACGGACTGTAATTGAGACTTGTGCGGGGCGCGGCATGGTGGTATAGTGACATTCACGCCAATAGAGGGACTATAATTGATATTTGTGCGGGGCGCGGCATGGTGGTATAGTGACATTCACGCCAATAGACGGACTATAAATGAGACTTGTGCGGGGCGCGGCATGGTGGTATAGTGACATTCACGCCAATAGACGGACTATAATTGAGTCTTGTGCGGGGCGCGGCACGGCGGTATAGTGACATTCACGCCAATAGACGGACTATAATTGAGACTTGTGCGGGGCGCGGCATGGCGGTATAGTGACATTCACGCCAATAGACGAACTATAATTGAGACTTGTGCGGGGCGCGGCATGGTGGTATAGTGACATTCACGCCAATAGACGGACTATAACTGAGACTTGTGCGGGGCGCGGCATGGTGGTATAGTGACATTCACGCCAACTGACGGACTGTAATTGAGACTTGTGCGGGGCGCGGCATGGCGGTATAGTGACATTTACGCCAATAGACGAACTATAATTGAGACTTGTGCGGGGCGCGGCATGGTGGTATAGTGACATTCACGCCAATAGACGGACTATAATTCAGACTTGTGCGGGGCGCGGCATGGTGGTATAGTGACATTCACGCCAATTGACGGACTGTAATTGAGACTTGTGCGGGGCGCGGCATGGTGGTATAGTGACATTCACGCCAATAGAGGGACAATAATTGATATTTGTACGGGGCGCGGCATGGTGGTATAGTGGCATTCACGCCAATAGACGGACTATAATTGAGATTTGTGCGAAACGCGGCATGGCAGTATAGTGACATTCACGCCAATAGACGGACTATAATTGAGACTTGTGCGGGGCGCGGTATGGCGGTATAGTGACATTCACGCCAATAGACGGACTATAATTGAGTTTTGTCCATGGCGCGGCATGGTGGTATAGTGACATTCACGTCAATGGACGGACTATAATTGAGACTTGTGCATGGCGCGGCATGGTGGTATAGTGACATTCTCGCCAATAGACGGACTATAATTGAGACTTGTTCGGGGCGCGGCATGGTGGTATAGTGACATTCACGCCAATAGACTATAATTTAGATTTTCACCAAAAACGGATGGTAATCAGAATTTTTTTTTTCGATAAACATTTATGAAATAAAATTTCTTTATGTTGTGGCTTTATCGTTATTTTTAAACGTTGTGCTTTTAATAAAGTTTCATAATGTGGTTCTTTTTTATATTTAATGTACATATTTTTGTTTAAAAATAATGAGAATTATTGAAGTTTCTTATTTATCATTAACTTATTACGTTATTTATAACCGTAAATATTACATGCATGTAAGTATAACCTTTTTATATTTGATTTCTTTTATAAGAAATGTAGATATTTATTAAAAAATGAAGATTTTTAGTGTAATGTGCACGAAAAATGAGAAACACCCAAAAACTGTGGTTTTTACTCCGATTTCAAACTTTGGTAACAATCACAAATATAACCCTTATTAGGAAATCTATGGAGGAAGCCAACATTGTACAATGCAGTTTTGATAGGTTATAATGAATCAATGAAAAATATCTCAGTGATATCAGCTGGATATGATAGAGTATCACTCGAGATGCTAAGGGCTGAAGAGGGAGTGGTGGCAGGCCTGCTGTACACCTTGTTTAATTTATGTTGGGAATTAAAACTGGTACCGGATGACTGGTGTAAAGCAGTTATAGTACCAATATATAAAGGAAAAGGGTCACAGCAGTACTGCAAAAACTACCGTGGTATCAGCTTGCTTAGTATTGTTGGTAAACTGTATGCTAAGGTGTTAATTGAAAGAGATATTAAAGAAACTGATGGAAAAATTTGGGATGTGCAAGCGGGTTTTAGAAAGGGAATGGGGTGTACAGATCAAGTCTTTTCCATTCGCATGATTGCGGAGAAGTTTTTGGCTAAAAACCAGAAAGTTTTTTGTGCGTTCATGGACTTGGAAAAGGCTTATGACGGAGTGCACAGGAATGTGTTATGGCAAACACTGAACTCATATGGGTTGAGCGCTGGTTTGATACAGGCATTGAGGTCTCTTTATAGGGATTCTAGTGCTTGTGTCAGGATCAATGGGGTCTACTCGGACTGGTTTGGCTTCTGAAAGGGTGTCTGACAGGGCTGTGTGGCTTCCCCTTGGCTGTGTTCAACCTATTTATGGACAGGTGTTTGCAAACTTTGAAAGATGAAGAATGTGGATTAAGAATGGGCGAGTTAACCGTCAAATGCCTTTTGTATGCCGATGATCAAGTCATATTTGCGTCATCGGCGGCTGAGTTGCAAATGATGGTTACATTAATGAACTGGGCATTAAAAGAAAGGGGAATGAAAGTGAACGCAAATAAGACGAAAGTGATGGTTTTTGAAAAAAGAGGGAAGCAAAATGGTATGTGAAATAAGAATAGAAGGAGAGTTAATTGAGCAAGTGGATGAGTTTGTGTATTTGGGGTGTGTATTTAGCAGGGATGGTAGATATGATAAGGATATAGAATGATGAGTAAATGCAGGGAATAGAGTGAATGGGGCACTACACTCTATTGTGAAGAACCATAATGTATCAAAAAAGGCACGTATGGTAATTCATAATGCTGTGTTAGTCCCTACTTTAATGTATGGTAGTGAAAGCTGGGTGTGGCAGAAAAAGCACGAAAGTAGAATAAATGCTGTAGAAATGCGGTCTTTACGGAGTATGCTAGGGTTGAATCTGAATGACAGGATGAGAAATTGCATGAAAAGAGATAAATGTGGTATGCAAGATGATGTTGTGACCAGGATTAACCCTAGAGTGGGCGCGCTATGAGCATTTTGCCGCACTTTGTAAAAAATGTTAATAATATTTAAACCGTTAGTTATTGAAGGTCAAGCGTCTCAGTAGCTGCGTGTACACTCCTCCCCCCCCCCTTGTAGTTACGAAACAATCAGTGCGCAGCCAACCACAGGAGGAAGAAGTTGTTGTGCACTAGTCCTGCGACGCGGCAAATTGCTAAGTGCGCGCCCACTGACGTAGTTAAAATTTAACGTTTTAACATATTTATTTTTGGCCAAATGACATTTATTTTTTGGTAAGTACTACATGGTTTTGTTTATTTATGTAATCGTGTAGCATAATTTTATGAAATTTAGAGTTATTTTTTTATTCTGAGGTATTGTTTAGTATCTTTTCAGCTTTTCATTTCAGCAAAATGAATAAGCAAGACGCGCAAATTTGTTCGTGGTTAGAGGAGTCTGATTTAGAAGATACCGGTGCACAATGTTTCGACGAAAGTATGTCTGAAAGCGATCGGGACAGTGAAAATTTGGAACATAATAGTGATACCGAACAGTCAGGAGATGAAATGATGTCATCGGAGACATGTTTCCATCGACTGAATTTAGTCGATCATCGGCCATCGACTAGTTTCAATTAATTGACAACGATTCCTAGGAGTCGCAGCCGTTTTTCTGTCACCTCCCGGAGACCATCTCGCAGTGCACGTCAACATCGTGAACGTTTGTCGTTTAGATCTTCATCAACATCTTCAAATTCATCGAGCGATGAACCTTTGGCTGACATACGAGTAAGACCAATTCGAACATTTCAAACTGAGAGAAATTTCATTGAACCTACTACAAATCGTCCTCCAAGAGTGCCTGTGTACAAAGGTAAAGATGGAACAAAATGGTTAAAAAGTCCTCCTTCAAGACCTTTCATACGAACAAAAGCTGAAAATATAGTTACGAATCCTCCTGGAGTGCGTGGAGAAAATGCTAAAAATTCAAAGACGCCTAGATTGCTTCCGCCTTTTCATTACTCAACAAATGCTAGAAGGTATAGTTTCTTTTACTAACATACGCATACGTGCTAACCAGCACAAGTTTTTACGAGAAAGAGATACTAAAGAAACTGATATATTAGAAATAGAAGCTTTGATAGGTCTTCTTTTGATGGCAGGCTTGAAAAAAATGCATCATGTGAATATTCACGAAATGTGGAATGATGATGGTACTTCCCCTGATATATTCAAAGCAACCATGTCAATCAAGAGGTTTTACTTTTTGATGAGGAACATTCGTTTTGACGACATTCATACTAGAACGGAGCGGGTCAAGCTAGATAACATGGCGGCAATGAGAGATATTTTTGAATCTTTTGTACGTAACTGTCTAGCTTATTATGAGATTGGAGAAAATGGTACTATTGATGAGATGTTGGAGTCATTTAGAGGACGATGCAAGTTTCGTGTTTACATGGCAAATAAACCAGCTAAGTACGGCATAAAAATAAACGCTCTCGTTGATTCAAAGTCCTATTATACCAGTAATTTGGATGTTTATGCAGGTAAGCAACCAGAAGGAAGCTTTTCTGTTGACAATAGTCCTACATCTCTGGTGATGAGATTGGTCAAAAATATTTCGAACACAGGCCGAAACCTTACAATGGACAATTATTTCACATCCATTCCACTTGCTAATCAACTTGTGCACTCTTACCGTACAACTATTGTAGGTACTTTGAGAAAAAAATAAAAAAGAAATTCCGCTGCAGTTTCTCAATATGAAAGAAAGAGCTACCCCAAGTACAATGTTTGGTTTCAATGAAAAAAAAGTGCTTGTATCCTATGTTCCTAACAAGAAACCAAAAAAAGTCGTTCTACTTTTGTCAACATTGCATGATGACTATAAGATAGATGAATCAACCGGTGATGATGCGAAGCCCGAAGTAATCACGTTTTATAACGGTACTAAGGGTGGAGTGGATACTGTTGACCAGATGAAAGAAGAATACTCTGTGGGCAGAATGACTCGGAGGTGGCCAATGAGATTATTCTTTTCAATTTTGAATATTGGCGGGATAAATAGTCAAATTATTTACACAGCAAACACTAAAACTGTCTTACTGCGTAGAATGTACCTAAAAGAGATATCCCTCGCCCTGGTCAGGCCACATTTAATGAAAAGATCTAGCATAATGACATTCCCAAGTTCACTAAAAAAGACAAATCGCTCGATTTGTACCAATGGAGAACCAAGAAACCCATGAAAAGCGAGAGGGAATATGCTCAATATGTCCTACGAGAAAAAAATCGACGAACAAAAAAAGGGTGCAAAGTATGTGCTAAATTACTGTGCAACGAGCACTGTGTTTACCTGTGTGAGGGTTGTTTTGACGGGGGAATACGGCCAAGATGCTTAATAAGTTTTTTTTTCTCTAATTTTTTACGGTTTTGTTTATTATATAAGAGATTATGTGAAGTCGTTCCATATTTTGTTACATTTTTTTGAGAATAACTTTAAGTTGATTTTTTGAGACTGATTTATGAGACTGAATTAAAAAGTTATAATTATTCTAAAAGCTTATGTTTTATTTAAGGCTAAATAAAACATAAGCTTTTAGAATAATTTCTTTTTTATAGTAACTTTTCTCATTTATAGTAAATTTAAACATTTAATATGTAATATTTTAGCTTTTCTAAGAGCGGCAAAATGCTATACACGCGCCCTCTTACGTTCCATGAAAAGGCGCGCCCACTGTAGGGTTAAGAAAGGAATGCTTCGGTGGTTTGGTCATGTAGAAAGAATGAATGAGGAAAGAGTGACAAATCAAATTTATATGGCAGATGTGAACGGCAGAGTCGGGAAGGGACGCCCTAGAAAAAAAGTTTATCGACCAAATTGGCGATATTTTGAAAATGGGCCACGTTAAAAGTACCCTTAACCGACGAGCATGTATGCGTAGATATATGGATGTAAAGGAGGCGAAAGAGGTATGTCAGGATCGTGTCAAATGGAAGTCCGTGGTCTCTGCCTACCCCTCTGGGTGACAGGCGTGAGTGTTTATGCTATGCTAATGATTTTACGAAAATATTACAGACGATTGCCATGTATTGGCGATTGGGAATATCCACTAACCCTTATCTTCCCATGGATGTCGTAAGAGGCAACGGAGAAAAAAGCAGGGGATGGGCAGCATATTCTGATAACAGCAATAATACATTAAAAACACTGGTAGCTATGGCAAATACAGGGAATATTGACATTGATACATGAACACACAAATATATAGCCCCCAGATGACTCCGCTATACTTGACTACGGTGGTGACCAAAGTAACGGCGGGGCAAGAGGTGTCTCTCTCTCTCCCGTGGAGTTAGATTGCCACCTAAGACGACTCGACTTGGTAACACATACTCGAGCGACCTGAAAACAGACGAGAAGATCTTGGAACTGGAAGAAGAGATAGACAAGTTGCGCTGGAATATTATAGGATTACCCGAGGTCCAAAGAGGGGAGGACACGGTGATTCTCGTATCCGGCAACTTGTTCTATCACCGGGAGGGCGACCATCTGTCCCAAAGAGGTGTCGGATTTATCGTTCACAAGTCTGAATGAAGGAGGAAAGAATGACAAAGAAAATTTATGTTGCAGAAGTGAATGGCAGAGTCGGAAAGGGATGTCCTATGCGAAAATGTATCGACTAAATTGGCGATTTATTGAAAACGGGCCAAATTAGGAGCACCCTTAACCGACGAGCATGTATGCGTAGGTATATGGATGTGAAGGAGGCGAGAGAGTTGTGTCAGGATCGTGCCAAATGGAAGTCTGTTGTAGTTTCTGCCTACCCCTCTGGGTGACAGGCGTGAGTGTTTATGTTATATGTTTATGTATGTTACGAGTTACGTTCCTAAATAAATTACATAAGAGATTTACGTAGCTTTGTGTGCATTGCATGGCGTGTCTTATCGTACTGTAGTCTTTATCATGAATTCACAAGTTCTACAATAATTAATAATACAAAACAAAATTGGATATAGCTTGACATCGATTAGTAGTATTATATAGCTTGAAATAAACAAGTTAAAATGTGCTTATTTTCTTTAATTTTATCGAATCAATTTTATAAATATCAGTATCATCATCAATAGTATAGAATAGGCAATTTTTTTCTTTTTCGACATCCAATTAGGAAAAAAGTTTTTCTCCTATGTTTGTGCAGTCTAAGTGGAAAATTTTCTGACAAATAGAGCATTCAATAAATTCCCTTTTGGTTATTTCTTCCTTGCATTCAAAACAAATTTTTGACATTTTATAGTCTTTCCTTTACTTGTAAAATCGATTAAAATATTTTTATTTTTTAGTTTTCGCCATCTGTTGTTTATACTCGTCTAACAAAAATATGCATTTTATCTTGTCATCTATGGTCAATCTATCAATTAATATGTTTTAGTCCATTATTTTTTTCGGTAGATGGTGATTTACAACGCTATTCAATTCACTTTGAGGAGATAAAATCAGCTGATTTGTCGGAAGAATTGTGTTACCAAATTTAAATAGCTAAAGTATCACCAGTTTTTTTTATAGATTAAGGGTGACAAGCGAGCACACAGTCCACCTGATTTTAAGTGGATGTTGTGACATCCACATTTACAGTATTTCATGCCGGCACACCGCCTGCAACTTTATAACGCGCAGGTTCGGCCGCACATGGAATACTGTTCCCATCTATGGGCCGGGGTCCCCAGTGCCAGCTCCTTTCACTTGACCGCATCCAGCGCAGAGCGGCTCGAATCGTTGACGACCGAGTGCTTTAAGATCGGCTCGATTCATTGGCGCTGCGAAGATATGTTGCATCTTTTTGTATTTTCTTTCGCATACACCATGGGGAGTGCTCTGAGGAATTGTTCGGATTAATTCCAGCCCCCAAATTTCGTGAACGCACTACGCGGTAAAAGTTCCAATACCATATACACCATCTGGATGCTTGGCAGTATACCACTGTACGTTTCACAAGGAGTTTTTTTTTTCCGCGTACGACCTCTCTTCGGACTAGTTTACCACCGGCGATTATTCCAGACCGATACGATCTTCGACGAGATCCCCCTTCAAGAAAAGAGCTTACTCCTTTCTAAAGGGCTGTCAACGCACCTGCAAATCCCCCTGGTATTGCGGTTGATCATGGGCGGCGGTAGTCACTTAACATCAGGTGACTCACCCGCATGCATGCTCGTTTGCCCCCTCATGTATAAAAAAGTTTTAACCTCGATTAAAAATCAAAATGCGGAGCGTTGTCGCCTTTGAGGACTAAGAGGGAATGCCTCGATTCTAGTAAAACGGGTCTCCGGTTCTCTACACTCACCATACGAAACTTGACAGCATTAAGCTGCTATTTTACGCCGATATTCTGTGAGAGGGTGGTCCTTCTCCGGTCGAGCCGACTCATTCATGCTAGAACCATAACAGCTGCAGCGTGGCTCTATGCTCTATGGTGGTTTGTTCTTCACTTACGTTGAAGGATAAGGAATATTAGTTGAAGGAAAATTATGGTGAGGGATCTTACTATTTCTATACACTTCAATACTACGTACGTTAATACCGATGTAATCTGTTTTATTAATACCTATTTGTATCTATTTTTATATGGAAAGCACTGATTTACTGTGTTCATAAATCGCTATTTTTTAATTTTAGTAAATTTAATTCGGAGCTCTATGTTAACTGTGTCAGCTTTATCCATTGTTATATCATTGGGCGACAAACGAAAATACAGCATCCAATTACCACCAGGGTAATTGGATGCTGTGGCCCATAGACATCCACATTTATCCTCTATTAAGGATCAAAATGCAAATGCATTGTCACCCCTGAGGACTAAGATGGAATGCCTCGATTCCAGTAAAAAGGGTCTCCGGCTCTCTACACTCATCATGCTATTTTACGCTGGTATTCTGTGAGAACATGGTACCGCCCCCGATCGAGCCGACCCATTGGTGCTACAACTATATTATAGCTGCAGCGTGGCTCCATAGGAATATAGGATATAGATATAATGCGGAATATACATAAGGAATGCTTCGGTGGTTTGGTCATGTAGAAAGAATGAATGAGGAAAGAGTGACAAAGCAAATTTATATGGCAGATGTGAACGGCAGAATCGAGAAGGGACGCCCTAGAAAAAAGTTTATCGACCAAATTGGCGATATTTTGAAAATGGGGCACGTTAGAAGTACCCTTAACCGACGAGCATGTATGCGTAGATATATGGATGTAAAGGAAGCGAAAGAGGTATATCAGGATCGTGCCAAATGGAAGTCCGTAGTCTCTGCCTACCCCTCTGAGTGACAGGCGTGAGTGTTTATGTATGTATTAGAAAGTTTTTTTTAATTTCGATAGATTACAATAAATTTTTAATTTATTGGTGGGAATCGGTGTTCTTTTGAAGATTTGTGGTCTTTCAAATCTGATATAATGATTGGGACGATCCTGAACATGTCGTCTAAGCGAGATTAGAATGGCTCTCCAGCACCTTAAAAACGGCAGGGATGGAATTACAGCGGAGCTTCTGAATGTGGGTGGAACACCGGTACTTGAAGTCATTCAGAAGCTCTTCAATTCCGTCCTCCATGGTAGCACTACTCCGGAGGCGTGGAGCAGAAGTGCGGTGGTCTTGTTCTTTAAGAAGGGCAACAACGCTCTCTTGAAGAACTACAGACCGCGTCTACGTGCTGTTTTCGAGAGTCATTACGAATCGTCTCGCACGCAGACTCGACGACTTCCAGCCTCCCGAACAAGCCGGTTTCCGAAAAGGCTTCAGTACCATAGACCATATACATACCCTGCGGCAGATTGTACAGAAGACCGAAGAGTACAATCTGCCACTTTTGCCTGGCGTATGTGGACTATGAGAAAGCCTTTGATTCCGTCGAAATTTGGGCGGTGCTACAGTCCCTTCAGCGGTGCCAAGTTGACTGTCGGTATATCGAAGTGCTGAAGTGTTTATACAGTAGGGCTACGATGGCTATCCGAGTACAGAATCAGAGCTAGAAACCTATCCAACTGCAGAGAGGTGTAAGACAAGGAGAAAGGTGATGAAAGGTGATCAAGAAGGGTGATGTTATATCCCCGAAACTCTTCACCGCTGCATTGGAAGATGTTTTCAAGCTACTGGACTAGAAAGGATACGGTATTAACATCAATGGCGAGTACATCACTCACCTTCGATTTGCCGACTATATAGTCCTTATGGCAGAATCGCTGGAGATCCTTAGCACTATGCTCAATGACATTAATGGTGTCTCCCAACGGATAGGTCTTAAGATGAACATGGACAAAACAAAGATTATGTTTAATGTCCATGTCACACCTATGCCGGTAGTTGTTGGGAGCACTATGCTCGAAGTTGTTGACGAGTACGTTTACCTGGGACAAATAGTCCGACTAGGTAAGTCCAACTTCGACCGAGAGGTCAATCGACGGATTCAACTCGGCTGGGCAGCGTTCGGGAAATTACGACACATCTTCCCGTCAGGTATACCTCAATCTCTGAAAACTAGATTGTACACAACCAGTGCTTGTTGCCAGTGATGACTTACGGATCAGAGACGTGGTCCTTCACTGCTGGCCGTATGAGGACGCTCAAGGTCGCTTAGCGAGCTATGGAGAGGGCTATGCTCGGAGTTTCTCTGCGTGATAGACTCAGAAATGAGGATATCCGTTGTAAAACCAGAGTGACCGACATAGCCCAACGGATTAATAAGCTGAAGTGGCAATGGGCCGGCCTATAGCTCGAAGAACCGATAACCGATGGGGAAGAAAGGTTCTCGAGTGGCATCCTCGTACCGTTAGGCGTAGTGTAGGGCGACCCCCCCACTAGATGGAGTGATGACCTGGTAAGACATGCCGGAAGTCGATGGATGCAGGTGGCTCAGGACCGTGCTTTGTGGCGTTACTTGGAGGAGGCCTATGTTCAGTAGTGGACTTGTGCAAGGCTGTAATGATGATGATTATGAACATGTTGACATACTGCAGACTTCCCGGAGCGTCTGTGCTTCACATCAGTGATAATTATGTTCTTTCACGCGGGTTTTGTTTTCGGGTTCCATCGGGTTCGATCTTTGTGTTTGTCCTATGTAAGAGAGACTATATTCACTATCAAGCTTGTAAACTCCTGCATCTTATAGTGGAATATTATATATGACTGATGGTAAGAACTGACTAATCTAGTGATTTTATATGCTATTTCCAGTCCATCCTGGTTCACACAATGATTTCTTATATTTATGCAAATATTACATATTCAATAGAACTAATGTTCCAGATTCTATACGATAAGAAGGTCTGAAGACTAAGAACGAGGAATACATAACATTTTTAAATGTTTTGAAGCGATGCTGAGACCAATATCTCATTCTACATATGTCAAAATATTACCAGAAGAGTCGATCGAGGAATCGAATTCGAGGAAGCACTATGATTTTAAATCAGGTGAGTAAAAAGTTATAAAGTATGGTTATTTAGCAAACACGTACCGATCTTTATTCTATAAACGAAACCGTAGACGATTCATCTAGTGAAATAAAGACAGTTTAAATAAACACGTAAAACTTTAAATAAATGCAAAATAAACATAATGAACTCAAAAATAAATAAATAGAGAAACACCAAACATTAAGAAACAAAATGAATGTCAAACAACAATGTAAACGTCGGTACGGAACTAAACCATTGACTGCGAACAACTGCAAGAGAAAATCCTAGTGTGAGGGTAATATTTAAAAAAAAAACTTAACTAAACTAAAACTAAGCTTCGGTCCTCAATATGCCCGACGAGCGTCAAGCTAATTCAAATCCTCCCAGAATACTGCTGATAAAGAAGATACAGAATATTTACTAGAATCAGGCGTTACTTTGCGGAAACCCATTATGTTAAATATGTCTTAAATTAGCTAAGACCCGCGTGATAAATTAAAATAATGTATCTTACTTAGTATGAAGAGTACAATTCGATACTCCTTTCGTCTTTAAACCAGGCATCCTCAGATAAAGTAGACTCTGCGGTGCCTACCCGCTCAGTGTCGTATTTATTTATTTATTTATTCTACCAAACTTGTCACTAACATTACAGGATAGGAATATATTACTATCGATGGTAGTGTATCTTTTCTAGTGTAGTGATGATGGGTCTCCCTCAATGGCGTGCACTACGCTATTGAGGGAGACTGTTCAAACTGGATAAGAAACATCATTTTACTTTAATTCGCGGATCTTAGCTAGTTAATTATTAACATCTTTAAAATACAGAAAACTTTTTTAAGAACCTTTTTTTTCTTCACAGAAAAAACTCAATAATTGATTTTTTTGGCCAGACCCGGAATTCGCACGCACTACTTCAAGCACTAGACCAATGAGGTAGCCAATATCAATAATAACGTATAACTATCTATATACCAAAGCATCCATTTACCATTAACACCCTTATTATATAAAAAAGAATAATTTGATAAATTTAACAATTACATTTATGTTGTTTGGCCAATTCTCACCATTACAGCCCTTCCTTAATCCACTGCTGAACATTGGCCTCACTCAAGGAATTCCACAAAACACGTTCCTGAACCATCTGCACCCATCGACTTTCTGCATGTCTTACCTGTATGCTTACTCTTGAAAACAATTCCGACTGGTTTTGATGACGTTGGTGCAGTTTGCCTATGCAACTCTTACAGCTCCGTAAGACTCAGCTATAATTTATAAATTAATAATAATAGTATAAATTAAATTTAACATTCCGCATTGTTACTTGCGTAACGACGACCCTATGAAGTGTAAGTTGGTGAGCGCTTAAGGCCCAAGGACCCGCGTAATAACGATGACTCCTATGACAGTGTATTGTGTACGTGGATGAGTTCTATAACAGCCGCCCAAACAAGGGGTGGCTAGCCCCGGCACCGGTGATAACCACCCAGAAACGCGGTTGTACATAAGAAACATCATTTTATTTTATTACGCGGATCTTAGCTATTTAATTATTAACATCTTTAAAGTAAAGAAAATTTTTTAAGAACCCTCATAATTTGTTAAGTAAATGTTTACTTAGGATATTATTCATTAAAATTCTTTTTACTAACTAACGATTTTTCCAGAAACCATAATTTACGACAGCTGATCGAATGAGGGGTTATTTTAACTGTCAAATTCTTGGTATGTGTGTCAGTCATCGTCTCTCTACAGTTTGAGAGGCTCAGTGTAGTACCCGTTTTAGTATGTGTCAAATCATTTTATCAAGTTCATATACGGCCTATATATATATATATATATATATATATATATATATATATATATATATATATATATATATATATATATATATATATATATATATATATATATATATATTTATATATATATATAAAAGGTCGTATACGAATATATATATATATATATATATATACCTTTTTTACTGGAATCCAGGCATTAAATCTTTGTCCTCAGTGATGACAACGCATCTGCGTTTTGATTCTTAATCGAGGATAAATGTAGATGTTTATGGGCCACAGCATCGACTTACCATCAGGTGAACTGTACTAAACTGTAAAAAAAAACAATTCATTATTCTCAATATAATTGTTTCAATCGGGAGTTAGTCGTATTACTACTAGAATAATGGCGCGATTTCTCAACACTGCAACTACACCACAACCTAAAATTGCTAACTGTAGTAGCTGTTACGAATTATATAATACTAGAAGTATAATAATACTCAATATAAGAAATTTATCGTTTTTAAAAACCATTTTACTTCATTTTTTAACTATTTTTATACAAATTAGGGGAAAAGTGAGCACATGGTCTATCTAAATTTAAGTAGATGCTGTGAAAAGGATTGTCTCTGAATACCAGTCTAAATCTATCTTTGATTAAATAACTCGGTCCCAGTGTTATAATAGCTGAAGACCTCAATAGTAAGCATTCCGCCTGGAACTCGCTTACAAACAATCTAAATGGTAATGCATTGTCCGAGCTTATGGATCGACTAAACTTCGATGTTATCGCGCTTGGGAATTCAAACCATTAGCCATTTACTACCATTCACCGACCGGACATCCTTGACATAGCGTTACTCAAAGTGTCCGATTGTCAATAACAATCATAGAGACAATTTTAGAGCTTAACTCGGATTATAGTCCAGTCCTTTTCCAGCTGGGTCAGCCCCTGGGTGAGGTCCTGGGTGAGATCAAAGCCATCGTGGACTGGCGTGAGCTCGAGGTTGAACTCGAGTCTACGACCTCCCAGCACTTAGAGACGAATTCCGGCAAAACAGACTTGCCAGAGGAAATCAATAAGGCAAATAACACCCTATCAGCGCACCTCACCTCAGTAGTCGAAGAATGCTCCCCAGAGGTACGCGTGTCGAGCAATCGACACGTGAAGTTTCCGAGTGACATTCGCCAACTGATCAGAGCAAAGAACGCGGCCCTTAGAAAATATGATCACTACCGCACAATAGAGAATAAATTTAGTCTGCGCAACCTCCAAAACGAGGTAAAACAGCGCATTGCAGAATTTAGACAGGATAAGTAGGATAATCTGCTGTAGGATATCGAGCCATCCCAAACTGCCTTCTGTCCGGAAAGTGAAAGTGGAAGTCGCAGAAACCATCAAAAACCTCAAAAAATTAGCACGCGGCACGTCGGCATTAGCAACAGGGTGCTAATCAATCTCAGCGCCACTTTTCTGCTTCTTATTAGGAATTTTCAACGCTCTTCTCTCCAGCTGCCCCTCCCCGGACACATGGAAAGAAGCGAACGTCATAGAAATCCCGAAACGAGGGAAAACGCGCAACCTAGCCTCTAGTTACAGACCCATCAGTCTCCTCAGCACACTGGGCAAAATCCACGAGCGTATAATTTAGAATCGCCTTCTTAAACACGCCTTGGTAAGGACCAACAAGCTTTCCTGACAAGCAGTTCGGTTTCAGACCCGACACTTTTGCACAAACCAGATTCACCGCCTTACGGAATATATCCTAGAAGGCTTCACCCACTCAAAGAGTATTAATCGAACCCGTAACTCCAGTGCCCCCCTTCTTTGACGTCACCAAAGCGTTTGACTAAGTCTGGGACGACGGCTTGCTTTACAAGCTTTTTAAACTAGAAGTGCCTGATAGGCTCACTCACATCATCAGAGCCTTCTTTGCCAACCGCCATTTCCGATTTCGTATAGAGGCAACTCGCTCCTCCAAACGGCCCCTCAGGGCTGGAGACCGTTATGGCTCCATTCTCTCTCCACTCCTCTTCACACTCTACATGAGTGACATCCCGAAGGACATATACATACATACATAAACACTCACGCCTGTCACCCAGAGGGGTAGGCAGACACTACGGACTTCCATTTGGCACGATCCTGACATACCTCTTTCGCCTCCTTTACATCCATATATCTACGCATACATGCTCGTCGGTTAAGGGTACTTCTAACGTGGCCCCTTTTCAAAAAATCGCAATTTGGTCGATAAACTTTTTCTAGGGCGTCCCTTACCGACTCGGCCGTTCACATCTGCCATATAAATTTGCTTTGTCACTCTTTCTTCATTCATTCTTTCTACATGACCAAACCACCGAAGCATTCCTTTCTTAATCCTGGTCACAACATCATCTTGCATACCACATTTATCTCTTATCATGCAATTTCTCACCCTGTCATTCAGATTCAACCCTAGCATACTCCTTAAAGACCGCATTTCTACAGCATTTATTCTACTTTCGTGCTTCTTCTGCCACACCCAGCTTTCACTACCATACATTAAAGTAGGGACTAACACAGCATTATGAATTACCATACGTGCCTTTTTTGACACATTCTGGTTCTTCATAATAGAGTGTAGTGCCCCATTCACTCTATTCCCTGCATTTACTCGTCGTTCTATATCCCTATCATATCTACCATCCCTGCTAAATACACATCCCAAATACACAAACTCATCCACTTGCTCAATTAACTCTCCTTCTATTCTTATTTCACATACCGTTTTGCTTTCTTTTTCAAAAACCATCACTTTCGTCTTACTTGGGTTCACTTTCATTCCCCTTTCTTTTAATTCCCAGTTCATTAATGTAACCATCATTTGCAACTTAGCCGCCAGTGACGCAAATATGACTTGATCATCGGCATACAAAAGGCATTTGACGGTTAACTCGCCCATTCTTAACCCACATTCTTCATCTTTCAAATTTTGCAAATACCTGTCCATAAATAGGTTAAACAGCCAAGGGGAAGCTACACAGCCCTGTCTGACACCTTTTTAGATGCCAAACCAGTCCGAGTAGACCCCATTGATCCTGACACAAGCACTAGAGTCCCTATAAAGAGACCTTAATGCCTGTATCAAACCAGAGCTCAACCCATATGAGTTCAGTGTTTGCCATAACACATTCCTGTCCACTCTGTCATAAGCCTTTTCCAAGTCAATGAACGCACAAAAAACTTTCTGGTTTTTGGCTAAAAACTTCTCCGCAATTATGCGCATGGAAAAGACTTGATCTGTACACCCCATTCCCTTTCTAAAACCCGCTTGCACATCCCAAATTTTTCCATCAGTTTCTTTCATAACTCTTTCAATTAACACCTTAGCATACAGTTTACCCAAAATACTAAGCAAGCTGATACCAAGGTAGTTTTTTTGCAGTCCTGCTGTGACCCTTTTCCTTTATATATTGGTACTATAACTGCTTTACACCAGTCATCCGGTACCCGTTTTAATTCCCAACATAAATTAAACAAGGTGTACAGCAGGCCTGCCACCACTCCCTCTTCAGCTCTTAGCATCTCGAGTGATACTCTATCATATCCAGCTGCCTTACCTGCTTTCATGCTTTTAATTGCTTTCATTATTTCATCTACACTTATCTCCATACCCCTTTCCACTTCTTTCGGAATTTCTAGTTCATTTAATTCAGACGACTCTTCACTCATAAACACGCTTTCAAAGTATTCCCTTCCATCAGTTTAAATTCGAAGCTTCATCATTCAGAATACATCCACACTCGTCTCTTATATCATTCATTATAGGCTGTTTTGTATTTCCCCTGGCAGTTCCTACGAAATTCCAGAACATTTTTATGTTAGCCTGGAAATTATCAGATATCCTTCTATCATTATTATCCGTTCTTTCTTTTTTCCTTTCAACAACTTCTTTTACTCTCTTATTTAGACGTCTAAATTCTGCCTTTTTTCTTTCAATCTCATCATTCATACCAGAAGAATTACCAGCTTTAGTTGCTAGTAAATCTAACCATGCTTTCTTCTTTGATTCAACTTCCACCCGTACCTCATCATCCCAACACAACGTATTACTTTTCCTTTCATTTGTTCTCTTACTTACACCACATACTTCGATGGCGGCATCCACCAAACCTTTCTTAATATTGTCCCACACAGTATTCAAGTCTAAATCATTCATACACAACTCATTCAAACATCTAATATTTCCTCTCAGTCTACATTTATACTTCTCTTTCACATCTTCATCTTTTAACTTCTCTATTCTTATACGCTGTAACGCAGTGATAGACACAGATGTCCGATGCCGCCAATGCTTGAAAAGACCATTAATTCGACATAAGACCAAGTAATGATCCGTCCCTACGTTGGATCCACGGTAAACCCTTGTATCTACGACTGCGCTCCTCATTCTTTCATCCACAATTACGAAATCTATCATGCTTCTATCATCACCTCTTTCCCATGTATACATGTGAATCTTCTTATGACGAAAAATAGTATTCGTCACAAAAAGATTCTTTTCCACACATACGGTGAGGAGGCCTTCACCATTCTCATTTAAACTTTCATCACCAAACATTCCCAATATCCTTTCATAACCAGACCTCTTCACCCCAACCCTTCCATTAAAGTCTCCTAACATAATAATATTTTCATTTTCCTTACATTTTGTCAACACCATCCTTACCATGTCCCAAAACTACTCTCGGATGTAAGTGGGCTTAGACATGTCTGTGGCGTACACCCCTAGCAGGAACAGCTTCTTTAAGCCCACTTTAATTCGTATGCATAGCAGCCTCGGGCTTACACATTCATACTCTTTCACACATTGACCCATTCTTTCTAAAAGGATGAAACCGACACCCTGGCATGCCCGTTCGGTCTCGTCTACGCCAGACCAATACGCGGTGTACGTGCCATGTGCAGTGGCATCCTTTCCCTTTCGTTTCGTCTCATTCACACATAACACATCTATTCCTCTGTCATTCATCATTTCGCATACTTCATCCATTTTATCATTCATCCTTTGTTTTCTGAGTCATGGTGCGAACAAGAGGTGGTGGTAGAATTTACGCCGCTATCATACGGCGAGGAGCCGAGTCTATTTTTTCGGCTTTGTCGCTCGTTTAGCACCACCCGGGGTCACGTGTAGGGTGAGCCTAAGGTTAGGTGGTCGAAGCCTACGGACGCGAGCGACTCATCTCGAAGGACCTAGTTGTTAAAACCGCTCTCTTTGCAGACGACACAGCAATCTACCTCTGCCATTTTCACAAGAAATTTCTCACAGCGATGCTCCAAAGAGCCGCCAATCGCCTAGGTGAATGGTTTCGCTTATAGAAACGTGAACCGTGAAAAAAGTATAACAATATACTTTTACACCACTCCATGGCCTTCGCGAAATACATTCGTGCCATCGATAATCGTGCCAAATTCATCACTACAATATGTGCCAAATCTATTGAGAAAAACGGATAATGACCTCAGATATAAGCCGGGTGTCAAAAGGCGTAACTTACAAAATCTCAATTTAGATGTGATAACAATATTTAAATATTAATATCATTCACACTTCTAGGGCAGAACATATATTTTGTTTTTTTGTTTTTTTAAATAATATTGTCTGTGGTTCCTACAAGCATCGTAAAATCTTACGGTACATCGAGAAAAATGTGTTATATTTTATATTTAAATTTATGGTAAGTAACGCAGTAATTCAGTTTCATATTAAAAATATTTGAAGCAATTTAATCACCACATTGATCTTTTGCAAGTTCATCCTTTTAAAATAAACAAATCGCGCGTTACGTCAGTTCGTTCTAAAAGAAACAACAACGCAAGGGCGCGTTGCATGAAAACATACAACTTTCAAATTAACAGATGTTAAAAATTTACCTAAAGATTGTTTAACTCAAATCTCGCCAGCTAAATGGAAAAACTGTGTTCAATATGTCCTTAAGGTTGAACAAAAATGCGTGGCATGGGTGATAGAATTGACTAAACTGCAGATCGCTTTATAATTAATGTTACAGACAGTTCAAATGAATACACATCAAGTGAAGATACGAATGATGATTGCACCGAATAAAAATAAAGTTCTTATATAATATTGAAAATAAAGTTTTGTCTTTTGAATAAGTACGTAAGTAAAGTACGGTGTCGTTATCACTCGAATCTTTATATGTGTCATAAATTAATGCTTTTTGTTGTTAAATGTATAAAGTACTTTATAACAATAGATTAGTTTTCTTCTACAGCGATTTTTACATAACTTTTTTATAAAAGTTAATAAATATATATCAATCATTGTAAATAAAGAAAGTACTACATATAAAAAAGTGCCTATATATTGAAGGTTTGTAACAACTGGTTAAACGACCGAAAAGTCATTGTCCGCTTTTCTCAATCGATTTGGCACATAATATAGTCGACTCTATCCGCTAGTTAACAGTAAGAGCAAAATGTCCCTAAGTCACAAGCTCCACCTCTACAAAGCTTGCGTTAGACCTGTCATATCCTACGTAAGCGTAGCTTACGCAAACACAGGTCATAAACGTTTGTACGATCTCCAAATCGTCGAAAATAGATTTCTTCGCATCGCTACCGGAGCTTGGCGGTACCAGAGAACTCGGATTAACACAGAGATTGTCAACTACCGACGATCTCTGAATATTTCAAGGAAATTTTTCGGCGCTACTTTGAGAGTGCTGAGACCCATCCCAATTTGCTATTAGTAAACGCATCAACCTACCCTCTGACTTAAAAAGTTCAGCAAAGCCTCCGGAAGCCCCGCAACGTTTTAATCGAACTCCCATTTCCGCTAGATTCCGATGACACAAATGTCGCCGGTCCATCACACATAGACACCACACATTCACCTAGTAACACAAACACTGATAGGACAACGAAGTGAACACAGTGTGTCCACAGACGGGCGGGCCGCACACCCCTCTAAATCGCGCACACAACGTCCCTGGGCGGTTATCACCGCTAGGGCTAGCCACTTCTTGTTGGGGCGGCTGTTATATAACTCATCCACGTGCACTATACACTGTCATAGGAGTCATCGTTACGCAAGTAATGATGCGGAATGTTAAATTTAATTTATACAGAGCCCTGAGTCCTATGGAGCTGTAAGAGTCACATAGGCAAACTGCACCAACGTTATCAAAACCAATCGGAATTGTTTTCAAGAGTAAGCATGCAGGTAAGACATGCATAAAGTCGATGGGTGCAGATGGTTCAGGAACATGATTTGTGGAATTCCTTGGGCGAGGCAAATGTTCATCAGTAGATTAAGGAAGGGCTGTAATGATGAGAATTGGCCAAACAACATAAATGTAATTGTTAAAATATATAAATATATAATAAATTAATAAGGACACACACACACACACACACACACACACACACACACACACACACACACACACACACACACACGCACACACACACATACACAAACACACACACACACACACACACACACACACACACACACACACACACACACGCACACACACACACATACAAACACACACACACACACACACACACACACACACACACACACACACACACAAATAGACACATATAAGTTCAAAGAAAGGAAAGTTTATTTTATATTTTCTATTTCTCGTGTTGTTTTTGAATCTGAGGTTAGTTCATTTGTTGTTTTATGCATATTTTTAAATGTTTTTATTTTGTCTTTAATGTTTTTAATCTTTTTTTTTTGTATTTGCGATTTAATATTTATATAATAATTTTTTTAATTAAAAAAATATTTTATATTGATATAATATTTAATTACTTTGTACGTAGTTTAAAAGTATAAGTCAGGTAAATGGGGGAGCCTGCTACTTTGGACTCCCGCACAACACCTCAGGGAGGAGGGAGCGGCTGAAAAACAGCTCTGTATGAGATCTGTATCTCGTTGCAGACAAAGCTGAGCCGTCTTCTTTTGTCTCAAATAATTATAATGTTCTTTTGTTTTAACGTGAATGTAACTGTGTGTTTTAGAGGAAATAAATTTATTATTATTATTATTAAATTTCTCAAAAGTTCTTTTTAATAGAATAAGGGTGGTAATTGGTAAATGAATGCTTTGGTATATAGATAGTTACACTTTGTTATTGATTATGACTACCTCGTTGGTCTAGTGGCTTTAGTAGTGCGACTGCTGATCATGAGGTCCTGGGTTCGAATCCCGGGTCTGGCCAAAAAAATCAATTATTGAGTTCTGTCAAGGAACTCTCTGTAGCTGCCGGGAGTCAGGAAGTTGGCGGTATCTCACCCCCGTGCCTCGGAAAGCACGTAAAGCCTGACGGTAAACCGACACGACCGGAGAGGCTTTACGGATTATGAGAGTTAGGGATTAGAGAGTGCACCTGTGCTTGCGCTTACACTTGGGCACCATTTTAACCCTGTCCTGCACCGATGGCTAGCCTCCGTTGAGGCAGGCCACCGGCGGCGAGGACATTATTATTACTATTATTATTAATATCAAAATACAGATGCGTTATATCAAGGAAAGGAAGTGCCTTGTTCCAGGACAAAATGTCTTCGGTTCTCTACACTCAATATATACGCTGGTATTATGTGAGGGCGTGGTCCTTTCGCAGTCAAAACGACCCATTCGTGTTACATCCATAATATAAATTCAACATGGCTCTTCTACGTGCCAAAATATAATTAGAATACTAATTTGACTTTTAAATAAACATCTACTCCTTTGTTAGTATATTTGACTTTATTTACTAAGAAAATAATATTCTAGATTTAAATATTCCTTTAATATCCGTGTGTACAATTTAAAAGTCACAAATGTTATGTTTCAAATTCAGTCCCAAATTAACATAAAGCTGGAGATAAGCCAAGTATTTTAAATAAGTGCCTTTTTATTGAGCAATGTGTCAACCGCACCGAGGTGCCTTTTTTCAACACAGTTAAAATTTGCATCAAGATCTCATTTGACTTTTTTAACGCAACATTCGTAGTATATACGTCCTATCACTGAAATATATTAAACTGACTAATATTTAAATGATTTTATTTAATTTGCAATGTTGTTACGAGTAGGATCAAATATTGCAACTGAATTTTAAAGAAGTATCCTCAAATAATTGAGCTTAAATTTTGCATATAAGTTTAGTTTGGATAACAAGCATGGTTAGCTAAGTAACGTCATTCTAAATGCAATTTGGGAGACTAGTTATTTTTTATACACTCCATGATATGGGTATCAAATGAAAGGGTTTGCTGAGAAAACTACAAAAATAAAATGACGTCATCCTAAATACAATACGTTGGAAACCCAAATATAGCAGACTATGTTTTTATGCAACCCCATGATATAGATATCAAATGGAAATATTTGCTGAGAAGAATACGAATAAAATTACGTCCGCATTCATTTCTTCGAAAAGATGGTGTACTACTGCCTGGCTAAACGGTAAGATTTAGCGGGGTCGTGTCTTAACTAATATAGACCTACACTCTGCGCAAATTATAGCGATGGTGAAAAAAAATCACTATTCAGAATATTAAGTTCAATCGGTTAATATGTTATATGGTGCGTACTGGAGCACAAATATGCCAGTTCCCGATTCATTCATTTAAATCCGAATTATATCCGAAAATACAGTTCAAAAATGTTTATATAAGACATTGAGCTATTATGTACTACGTATTAGAGGCAACACTACATGTAGTTACGCTGTTCCATTCAATTGCGGTGTTAGCACCGCACTTTACTCAGTCACTCGCTAGGCGCTAGTGAGTTGACACGTGTTGCTTAATTATACAAACGGTCCAATGGATTTTAATATGTTGGACATTGTTAGTTTCCACGACATAAGATCTTATTTGAGGATGGGGAACAGGTATAAAATATATTTTCATTAATTGTTTTAACCTATGAGTTTGTTATGTGTATTAGTATTGCTTGTGATCGTACGTGAGTGTGTTTAATAAAGTACCTTGTTATTTTTTATACACAATTTTTATACAAATTTTATGAAGAGCGAAATATAAGCATAAGAGAATCAATGAAATAAAAAATCAGATGCATAATATTGTTGCAAGCTTAGGATTCGTGGCAATAAAAACTGCCGATCGATTGAATTATTTAAATTGATCCATTATTTACCGAACACCAATTAAAACTTAAAACATACAAATAATTAATCACATTTAACACTTTAGTCCACTTTATTTCGTTTTGTATTGCCAATTCAATCTGACTCGGTCGCGGCCCTAAACGGCTTCGTATAGGATCTTTTCTACTGAAACATCTAGAACGTTCGAGTACAATGTCAAAAGTTCTAGCATCGGATTTTCTAGAAAGCTCTCCTTGTTCTGCTACTCCATACTAGATGGTGCTAGCGAATCATCAAGAAAGATCTTAACGCTCCTATCTCTGCTACTTGATACTTGATGGCGCTAATAATCACCTGCCATTTACCAGGCATCAACTATGGCGCGAAACAATTTGAAATTTCGCGGGAGTGAGAAATTTATTTTTACTTATGAATTTAAAACGGTAGAATTAAAAAAAATAAAGATATATGATATTATAATTTGAGAGAAACAGAAAAAACATCAAGTTGAATATCCCCTCCCATACCTTTATTATTATTAATGTTACCAGCTTAGACTGACCTAAATTGACACATAAATTACCGAACACCAATTAAAACTTAAAACACGCTAATAGTTAATCACACTTAACACTTTATTTCGCTTCAAAGTCTTTGCTTGTCAATAATGCCCCGGTCGCGACCCGTAACAGCTTTATATTGGCCTTTTCCACCGAAACATCTAGAATGTTCCAGCAAATACCGATACCGACCGACTAGGTGTAGAAAATTCGAGTGTGAAGTTTTCCAGAACGCTCAGTTCTTCTATTTGATACTAGATGACGCTAGTGGGAGAGTTATAGAATCTTGGCGCTTCTATTTCTGCTAAACCTGCAGAACCTGCAGAATAATTTCTAATAGTAAGTGAAGCTTGTTAGCGAGAGATATTATTTTACTTAAATAATTTGAGAATAACATAAAATAAAATTCATAATATTAGTGTAGACGTCGTTTGAAAACTCACTTACCTATTTCATACCTTGGGTGTCATAAAAGACGATAGGAAAAAACAGAAGGCGTATATTGTGTTTTAGTTCCTAGCCCTATGTAGCAGTATAATTCTGATAAAAATTCAAAATAATAAAAAAACTGCGGCTGCTAAATCGCCAGCTCAGTATGAATACTGTGGCAAAATCACCCCTATTAGTCAAAATATGGAGGGAGACTACGTTCAGAAGTTGACTTTTGGTAGGTCATTTACGTGGTAGAGCCATTTTGGAGTTATTTTAGTTGTATAGTTGTAGCACGAATCGGTCGGCTCGACCGGGGAAGGACCATCACAGAATACTAGCGTCAAATAGTAGCTCAATGCTGCTGTGTTTCGTATGGTGAGTGTAGAGAACCGGAGACCCTTTTTACTGGAAATGAGGCATTCCATGTTAAACCTCACGGGTGACAATGCATGTGCATTTTGATTCGTAATTGAGGATGGATGTTGATGTCTATGGTCCACAGCAACCACTTACTGTCAGGTGGACTGTGTGCTCTTTCGTCACCCGAACCTATAGAAAAAGGCTGTAGTGAATTAATGAATACATACTGTGTACATATACGATACTACATACAGTATTCTTATGTTGAATCAAAATTTAACTAGTTTAGGTTACACTAACAATTACTTTATGGGGTGGAGTTGCACTGCATCCAGAGAATGTGTCGTCTTTTTTTGTAAGATAAGGGTGACAAACGAGCACACACACTTGATTGTTAGTAGATGCTGTGGCCCATAGACATTTACAATTAACCTCGATTAAGAATCCAAATGCAGATGCGTTGTCAACCTTGAGGACTAAGATGTAATGCCTCGAATTTAGTAAAACGGGACTCTGGCTCTCTACACTAAACATACAAAACACACCTGCAGAAAGCTACTATTTTACGCTTGTATTCTTTGAGAGCGTGGCTCTTCTCCTGTCGAGGCAACCCATTTATGCTACAACCATAATATAGCTGCAGCGTGGTTCTACCACGTATAAAACGGCTTGATTAGAGAAAAACTAAGCTCTCACAGAATATTAGTGCAAAATAGCAGCTTAATGCTGCAGTGTTTTGTATGATGTGTGTAAGAAACCGGATTACCCTTTTACTGAAAACGGGTAATTCCAACTTAGTCTTCAGAGGTGACAATGCGTTTGCATTTTGATTTTTAATCGAGGATAGATGTACGTGTCAATGGGCGACAACGTCTACTTAATAATAATAATAATAAAGCCTCTTTTATTTCCTTAATTTACAGAGTTATAAAACTAAATAAAATTTTGGATTATAATAACATTGTACATATTATTAATACATAATGCACATTTGTATATCTAAGTTAAGGCCCCTGGCGAGTATAGGCCTCCTCCAACAGTTTCCAGGTTTTTCTCTTCTTTGCTTTCTTTGTACAGTCGTTTCCGGCATATTTTTTGATCTCATCTACCCAGCGTTATATTTTATAAAAGCTGTGTTACCTGCTTCTCTTTCCACCTTCAACTGGGGCTGTAATTCCTTACGTTTTTTCAGCACTTCTTTCGGAAAATCCTTTTTAACATAGTAGGGGGGGTACCTTTTAAGCCTTTTTGATTTTGTTGAATTTTCAATTTGAATCCCATTTTACTGAACGTGACAACAACAGGCCTGATTATTTCACCCTTTTTTCCAATTCTTCTAACGGATTCTAACCCGTTTTCAAAATTAAAACCAAAGCATTTATTTATTATGTTTAATATTGTATTTTCCAAATCGTTGTATGATTTTTCCCCTTCTTCCACACCAAAGAAAATTAAGTTTTTTGCGTTTCATAAATCTTTCGATGTTGTTGATTTGTAAAGAATGTTCCTTTATTTTATTTTCTAGATGTTCGTTCTTCATTTCTATGTTTTAAACTTTTCATTTATGTTATTGTTAATTGTATTCTTAATATCCTCTTTCATGTCGTGCATGTCTTTTTTTGTTGCAACATTTCCTTCCGAAGGTTTCCTAACATGTTTTTTATTTCTTCCATGTTTACAATAAGGTGCTAAAAATGAAATTTTGGTATAATGCAGTCCTATAGTAATGTTTTTTACTTAAATTGTAAACAGCGTACTCTGTTAGCGGAGTGATGAACTAGCAAAATATTTCTGGTTCGTTGGATTTGCTTATCTAAACAGTCGTGATCGATGTGCACGTAGTTTTTAACTATTTTGATAGATGGCGTTAGTTTTTCTACAGGCAATTTCCTTTAGTCATGTTTTAATTTCTGCTCACTAATTTAGGTTATATTTTATTTTGTGCAATAAATAAATCACCACTGTTCAATCTTTCACACTTTCACTCGTAGTTCAGCTTATTGATAGTTATTTTCACTCGTTTTTATTACATTCAGTTCTTTTATTTGCTTTCTTCACTTGACGTAATATACAAAAGTAGCCGTTGTGTTGTTCTTGTTGAAAGGATAATGTTTTTTTGTTATTCACTTGGTTTTCACTTTGTTCTATATTTTGTCCTTATAGATATTTGTCCAATCACACAAATTTATTCACTTTTGCTTTTTAAAATATTATAAATCTATTTTTATTTCACTTTAAACACAGAGTTGATGTTTATCGTGGATATCGTGGATCGAGGATAGATGTACGTGTCAATGGGCGACAACGTCTACTTACTATTAGGTCAACTGTGTGTTCGTTTGCAAACCTAATTCTATAAAAAATAAGGTTATACTCTATGATATTAAATATTTTTATTTCAATAATAAAGCTTTCATTACGATAAAATCGAACCCTCATTAACAAGTAAATAATTTCTAACTCCAACGAAATATTTTTCCATGTTGTAAAATTAGGTCAATGGGCATTTATTGACCCGATTCTTCACAAACTCTCGGCTCCTGCTCTCGGCAACATATTTAATATTAATGATTTTATTTTATCAACGTTTTTTGTGTCATTTTAAGTGTGTATGGTGGGTGGTAAAATGATAGTATATTTTCACACTTATCTTTTTTTATTGCACACAGTAATTACAGTCTAACAACAGCACAATTTAGAAGGTACGAATGAGAAGACAGGAACACAGTACAATAAGAGAAAGAGAATTTAGCAATACGAACTGCGTAAGCGCGGGTCTTAGGTTTAACAATGGATATGGACACATGCGACGTGCAACGCGGAAGCGGACGAACTGGCGATCTCGTTGCCCCGAAGGCGCGGCCTAACGACCGAACCAGTTTCGCATTCTTCGTTATCTATATACATAAAAGTGCACGGCGCGTGTCTGCTTGTACATGAATTAATTTATTTACATATATGGTTTATCAATTAAATTTTACAAAATTTTGGAATTTTTATTTACATTCATATATCATATCATTAGCAACTAACAAAATATAAATTAATAATAGTTTAAAATTAAAGTATAAAAATATGAACATTTTTGCATTTTCAACAATTAAAATATAAAATATAAAACTCGCCACATCCTTTTAAGAATCAATAGCGCTTAACTTTTTTTATAGAATAAGGTAGGCAAATGAGCATACATGTTGACCTGATTGTAAGTGGATACTCTGGGCCTTTATATTTACGTTCATTTTCGATTTAGGATCAAAATTCAGATTTGTCGTCACACCTGTGGATTAAGATGGAATACTTCGCATGTAGTACAAACGTGTCTTCGGTCCTATACGTTCACCATACGAAATACAGTAACATTAAGCTGCTATTTTACGATGGAAAACGTGGTCTTCTCCAGTAAAACCGACCTACTCGTGTTACAACGATTAATATAGCTACAGTATAGCTGAACCATGAACAAACTATATCTTATTTTATAAATTTAATTCGCTTAAAGATTGTATAAACAAATCTTAGGGTTAACAGCCGTTGACGTTTTAGTAAAATAAGTGTGTCTTCCTGTTTTTCTACTTTTCACCATTATTCATCATTGATAGGTGGATCGTCGATCGCAATACCTTACGCTTAAGGCAATATAGTCCATTCATGTGTTCCTATTTAGATAAAAGGTACGCAGTTTTTGGAAATATATGTTGTATAATAAGTGTGTGTTTGTAATGTCGAAATAACAACTTGTTACTAAATGCATGTGAAAGCGTGTACGGTACTTATAACAAAAAATAATTTTCAATATTTTGTTTGTCTGTTTGTTCCGGCTAATCTATGAAATGGCTCGACCGATTTTTACGGGACTTTCACTGACAGATAAGGAATTGTGAGGAGAGTTACTCTTATTTTAGAAGAATAATTATGGTATAACGCAAAAAATATTGAAACCCACGAAATCCGAAAACGAAATCCAATCGTAATAAATTCCACGTGGACGTAGTCGCGGGGAACAGCTAGTATAGAATAATTAATAAATGTATCGCACCTGTGACTGCTTCCCGTCACCGTTCTGAGCAATAAAAGGGATGAGTATGAACGTTGTAAGGTCATATATATCCAGTGTAGTATGGTATGTCACAATATTTTTTTTATGGAATATTGAATGTTCTAGATTCGAAATGTATAGTTTTATGTGTATGTATGTAAAGTTTTATAGTTTTTTCCTGGTGGGAGTGGGACTTTTAAAATTAACGCAGATTTTTTGATAGAATGTTGGTGACAAACGAGCAGAGAGTCCATTTGATGGTAGGTGATTGCTACGGCTCATAGACATTTACTATACTTATTTTATTTTATTTATCGGTCTTCTGTGAGAGCGTGTTTCTTTCAAGATGGAGCCAACCCATTCGTGCTACGAACATAATATAGCTGCAGCATAGCTTTAAACCATATAATTTTATTATTTTATTACCTACTTAGTTTATAGTTTTCCTCCCGGTAAACCGGCGACGAGGTTCGCCACCCGTCACGTTCTGTCTCCCAGAGAGGCGAAAAGTGGATTGCAGAGGCCCGTCTGGCTACGTTGAATGTATGTGGAGCAATGAATGATAAAATAGATGAAGTATGCGATATGATGTATGATAGAGGAATAGATGTATTATGTGTAAATAAGACGAAAAAGAAGGGGAAGGATGTCACTGCACATGGCATGTATACCGCATACTGGTCTGGTGTAGACGAGATCGAGCTGGCGTGCCAGGGAGTAGGTATCATCCTTTCAGAAAAAATGGGCCAATGTGTGAAAGAGTATGAATGTGTAAGCCCAAGACTGCTATGGATTCGAATGAAAGTGGGCTTAAAGAAGGGTCTACGCCCCAGAAATGTTTAAGCCCACTTATATCCGGGAGCAGTTTTGGGAAATAGTAAGGATGGTGTTAATGAAGTGTAAGGGAAATGAAAATATTATTATGCTAGGAGCTTTTAATAGAAGGGATGGTGTGAGGAGGCTTGGTTATGAAAGGATATTGGGAACGTTTGGTGATGAAAGTATAAATGAGAATGGTGAAAACCTCCTCTCCGTATGTGTGGAAAGCAATCTTTTCGTGACGAACACTTTCTTTCGTCATAAGAAGATTCACATGTATACTTGGGAAAGAGGTGATGATAGAAGCATGATAGATTTCATAACTGTGTATGAAAAAATGAGGAGCGCAGTGGTGAATACAAGGGTTTGCCGGGGTCCAACGTAGGGACGGACCATTACCTGGTCTTATGCCGAATTAGGGGTTTATTCAGACGTTGGCGGCATAGGACGACTGTGTCTACCACTGCGTTACAGCGTATAAGAATTGAGAGGTTACAAGATGAAGATGTGAAAAACAAGTACAAATGCAGATTGAGAGAAAATATAAGTAATTTGGATGAGTAGTGTGTGAATGAGTTAGACTTGGAGAATGTGTGGCATAATGTTAAGAAAGGTTTAGTGGATGCAGCTACCGAAGTATGTGGTGTTGGTAAGAAAACGAATGAAAGGAAAGACAATACGTTATGGTGGGATGATGAGGTATGTATACAAGTTGAAGTAAAGAAGAGAGCATGGCTAGATTTACTACGACCAAAGCTGGGAATTCTGGCAGTAAGAATGATGAGAATGAAATAAAAAAGGCAGAGTTTAAACGTTTAAATAAGAGAGTAAAAGAATTAGTTGAAAGGAAAAAGCAAGAAAGAACGGATAAGAATGATAGAAGAATATCGGATAACTTCCAGGTAAATATAAAAATGTTCTGGAAACTCTTAAGAAATGCCAGGGGACTTTCAAAACAGCCTAGATTGAATGCGATACGAGACAAAAATGGCTGTATCCTGAATGATGAAGTGTTGAGTCTCAAGAGATGGAAGGAATATTTTGAAAGCGTATTTATGAGTGAGGAGACGTGTGAACTAAATAAAATTCCGAAAGAAGATGAAAGAGATAGGGAGATAAGTATAGATGAAATAATGAAAGCAATGAAAAGCATGAAAGTAGGTAAGGCAGCCGGATATGATAGAGTTTCACTCGAAACGCTGAGGGCTAGAGATGACGTGGTGGCAGACCTGCTGTACACCTTGTTTAATTTATGTTGGGAACTAAAACGGGTACCGGAAGACTGGTGCAAAGCCGTGATAGTCCCAATATATAAGGGAAAAGGGTCACAGCGGGACTGTAAAAACTACCGTGGTATCAACCTTCTTAGCATTGTAGGAAAACTGTATGCTAAGGTACTAATTGAAACAGTTATGAAAGAAACTGATGAAAAAATTTGGGATGTGCAAGTGAGATTTAGAAAGGGAATGGGGTGTACAGATCAAGTCTTTTCCATGCGCATGATCGCGGAGAAGTTTTTGGCGAAAAACCAAAAAGTTTTTTGTGCGTTCCTGGACTTGGAAAAGTCTTATGACAGAGTGGACAGGGATGTGTTATGGCAAACGCTGAACGCATTTAGGTTGAGCGCTGGTTTGATACAGGCATTAAAGTCTCTGTATAGGGACTCGAGTGCTTGTGTTAGAATCAACGGGGTCTACTTGGTGGTTTGGCATCCATAAAGGTGTCAGACAGGGCTGTGTAGCTTCCCCGTGGCTGTTCAACCTATTTATGGACAGCTGTTTGGAAAATTTTAAAGTTGAAGAATGCGGGTTAAGAATGGGTGAGTTAACCATCAAATGCCTTTTATACGCCGATGATCAAGTCATACTTGCGTCGTCGGCGGCCGAGTTGCAAATGATGGTTACATTAATGAACAGGTCATTAAAAGAAAGGGGAATGAAAGTGAACGCAAATAAGATGAAAGTGATGGATTTTGAAGGGATGAAAGCAAAACGGTATGTGAAATAAGAATAGAAGGAGAGTTAATTCAGCAAGTGGATGAGTTCGTATATTTGGGATGTGTATTCAGCAGGGATGGGAGATATGATAAGGATATTGAACGACGAGTGAATGTAGGAAATAAAGTAAATGGGGCTCTACAATCTATTGTGAAAAGTCAGAATGTGTCAAAAAAGGCACGTATGGCAATTCACAGTGCTGTTTTAGTCCCTACTTTAACGTATGGTAGTAAAAGTTGGGTGTGGCAGAAGAAGCACGAGAGTAGAATAACTGCAGTAGAAATGCGGTCGCTAAGGAGTATGTTAGGGCTGAATCTGAGTGACAGGGTGAGAAACTGTGTGATAAAAGAAGAGTGTGGTTTGAAAGATGATGCGGTGACCAGGATTAAGAAAGGAATGCGTCAATGGTTTGGTCATGTAGAAATAATGAATTCGGAAAGACTGACAAAGCAAATATATGTTGCAGAAGTGAATGGAAGAGTCAGAAAGGGACGTCCTAGGCAGAAGTTTGTTGACCAAATTGGCAATATACTAAAAATGGGCCAAATTAAGAATACCCTTAACCGACGAGCATGTATGCGTAGGTATATGGATGTGGAAGAGGCGAGAAAGGTATGTCAGGATCGTGTTAAATGGAAGTCTGTAGTCTCTGTCTACCCCTATGGGTGATAGGCGTGAGTATTTATGTTATATAATTTTATTATATATACTAATAATTATAATTCGTTCTAGTAATACGAAAGAATTGTCAATGATGTTTGGAAATCGGACGCTTCCTACTAACTAATACATTTCCGCTCGCCAATGAGGTACGCTTCAATGGTGCATATGTGATGTGTCGTGTAGTGGCGGTTGAGAATGTCCACTACCCCATATCTTCCCGTGGGTGTCGTAAGAGGCGACAGAGGGAGACAGGCAGGAGATGGGCAGCAGCATCTTTCTGATAACAACTGTGTTATAATAAAAAACTGCGGTTGCCAACCCGCTTGCCAAGCATGGCAACTATGGCAAATATCCCACCATTAATAACGACACAAAAAAACGGCCCCCAGTCCCCGGCGGCCCCGCTATTCCTGGCTACGGTGGCGACCATGGTAACGGCGGGGCAGGGGGTGCTAAGAATCTCCGGTGGAGGTTCGGTTGCCACCTACGACGACTCGACCTGGCAACATATAACGCACGCACTCTGAGGACTGACGAGAAGATACTGGAGCTGGAAGAAGAGGTAGACAAGTTGCGCTGGCATATTATTGGATTATCCGAGGTCCGAAGAGAGGGGGAGGATACGGCAATCCTCCAGTCCGGCAACTTGTTCTATCACCGGGAGGGCAACCATCTGTCCCAAGGAGGTGTCGGATTTATCGTCCACAAGTCTCTCGTCAACAACGTTGTAAAGATTGGGAGTGTGTCGACGAGGGTCGCGTACCTGATACTCAGAATCACCAAACGGTAATCGCTGAAGGTCATACAGGTTTACGCACCAACCTCGGCACATCCCGATGAGGAGGTGGAGGAAATGTATGAGAATATTTCCAGAGCCATGCATTCCTCTAAAACCCACTACACGGTGTTGATGGGAAACTTCAACGCAAAACTAGGCACAAGAGAAAGCGGTGAGCTGAAGGTGGGGAAATTTGAAGTAGGGCAACGGAACCGAAGGGGCCAGCAGCTGGCCGAATTTATGGAGAAAGAGGGACTCATTCTTCCAGAAGCGGCCCCACAGGAAGTGGACCTGGTCGAGCCCCGACGGTTCGACAAAAAATGAGATTGACTTCATTATGACGAACAGACGCCAACTGTTCAGTGATGTCTCAGTGATCGCAAGGGTGAAAACTGGCAGCCATCACCGAATGGTTAGAGGCACACTGAATCTAAATGTTAAGTTGCAGAGGTCTCGTTAAATGAAGTCAACGCTCCGTCCCCCTCGTGCTCTAATCCAGAATCCCGAAACCTTTCAGCTCGAGTTACAAAACCGCTTTCAGCGCCTAGAGGATTGCAATGCAGTGGACGATATGAATGACAAGCTCGTGGAAACTGTACATGCGGTCGGAGCGAGTGTGAGTAATGATCCAAGAGCAAGTCTTATCCGATACTATTCCGATGATATCCTGGACGTCAGTCTGAGCGAGATTAGAATGGCTCTCCACCACCTTAAAAACGGCAAGGCCCCGGGCGAGAATGGCATTACAGCGAAGCTTCTGAAAGCGGGTGGAACACCGGTACTTGAAGTCCTTCAGAAGCTCTTCAATTCCGTCCTCCATGGTGACACTACTCCGGAGGCGTGGAGCAGAAGCGCGGTGGTCTTGTTCTTTAAGGAAGGCGACAACGCTCTCTTGAAGAACTACAGACCGATTTCCCTTCTGAGCCGCGTCTATGTGCTGTTTTCGAGAGTCATTACGAATCGTCTCGCATGCAGACTCGACGACTTCCAGCCTCCTGAACAAGCCGGTTTCCGAAAAGGCTTCAGTACTATAGACCACATACATACCCTTCGGCTAATTGTACAGAAGTCCGAAGAGTACAATCTGCCACTTTGCCTGGCGTATGTGGACTATGAGAAATCCTTTGATTCCGTCGAAATTTGGGCGGTGCTACAGTCTCTTCAGCAGTGCCTAGTTGACTGTCGGTATATCGAAGTGCTGAAGTGTTTGTACAGTAGGGCTACGATGGCTATCCGAGTACAGAACCAGAGTACGAAACCTATCCAACTGCAGAGAGGTGTAAGACAGGGTGATGTTATATCCCCGAAACTCTTCACCGCTGCGTTGGAAGACGTTTTCAAGCTACTGGACTGGAAAGGATACGGTATTAACATCAATGGCGAGTACATCACTCACCTTCGATTTGCCGACAATATAGTCCTTATGGCAGAATCGCTGGAGGACCTTAGCACTATGCTCAATGACCTCAATGGTGTCTCCCAACGGATAGGTCTTAAGATGAACATGGACAAAACAAAGATCATGTTTAATGTAGTTGTTGGGAGCACTATGCTCGAAGTTGTTGACGAGTACATTTACCTAGGACAAATAGTCCGACTAGGTAATTCCAACTTCGACCGAGAGGTCAATCGACGGATTCAACTCGGCTGGGCAGCGTTCGGGAAATTACGACATTTCTTCTCGTCAGGTATACCTCAATCTCTGAAAACTAAAGTGTATAACCAGTGCGTGTTGCCAGTGATGACTTACGGATCTGAGACGTGGTCCTTCACTGCTGGCCGTATGAGGACGCTCAAGGTCGCTCAGCGAGCTATGGAGAGGGCTATGCTCGGAGTTTCACTGCGTGATAGACTCAGAAATGAGAATATCAGTAAAACCAGAGTGACCGACATAGCCCAACGGATTAGTAAGCTGAAGTGGCAATGGGCCGGCCATATAGCTCGAAGAACCGATAACCGATGGGGAAGAAAGGTTCTCGAGTGGCAGCCTCGTACCGGTAGGCGTAGTGTAGGGCGACCCCCCACTAGATGGAGTGACGACCTGGTAAGACATGCAGGAAGTCGATGGTTGCAGGTGGCTCAGGACCGTGCTTTGTGGCATTACTTGGGGGAGGCCTATGTTCAGCAGTGGACTTGTGAAGGGCTGTAATGATGATGATGATGATGATGATCAATATTCAATGTAACAGTTGGTGATGGTAATGACTTAACGCCTTATTCAGTAATTTGTGATATATTTGTATGTAATAGAGCCAAGCGTTATTCTATCTTTTTTTATTTAAAAAAACCGTGTAGAATATAAACAGAGTTATCGGTGTTTCATAACCATCTAAACTAAAAAGATTGCAGCATCTGCCAATGGTTCTTCTAACACAGTTGAACAAACACCTTTATCGTACATATTTATCTTAAAATTTTGCTCCAATAATTCTCTTTATCTATTTAACTTAACGCATTTCATTAACAAATACTGAATGTCATCAATAGAATCATATACATCACAGTTAGGGTAGTCAGCTTTCATCATTAAGTAGGTAAACTTTTTGGGAGGAAAGTGCCCTGAGCGTAATCCATTTGCAGTTAATATGGTAAGACCCATACAAACCGATATTTAAACGGTGAATCTCACCACCATCCTTCACAGTTAGCTACAGCGGGCAATTCTTTGTTACGGTGTGTACGAGGGATCTGTAACAGCAAACATCTGGCCGCCAAGCTTCAGCGCGTCAAGCAGGTTCTGCACGACAACAAGCTTCGTGTCCCGCGTCTACGTCACAGTGACCGAGTGTAGCTGGCCACATTCAAGCATGTGCCTGCTGTACTACCATATGACAGAGGTGTCATATACAAGATTGGTTTCATCTTGAAGCGTACTTCTATTAGGACATTTTAAACGCCACCGGAGAAGATTGGTATGATCTTACCATCTGTCAAGTGTCATATTCCTCTACAAATGCAGGAGTGAACTCGCTTAAAAGAACATATAGCTGAGGTAAACATTCCGATAAAGCTGCAGTTTGTAATAATATCCCAGGCAGCCCCAACCGTTACATCAGGTTTGATAGACCACAAATCCTGGCGAAATAACATCAGTTCCTAGCAAGAATGATTTGTGAGGCTATTGAGATTAAAAAACATTCTAATTTCAATAGAGAAAGAGGCTGGGAATCAAAAAAAAAACTAAATCCAAGCATACCACTGCAAGACTTCAAGATACAGTAAGTTCATTCTGCGTAGATCGGACCATAAACAATAACTAAAAAGCTGAAGGTACTCTGGGTTAACATTGACATCAGGACATCAGTCACCTCAGTCCCCCGTCAGACCATGGGTGCTGGAAAGCACCTGAAATGTCGTAAATTAAAAATCATATATATTAAACGCGATAAAATCCGTAAAAGTAGTTTTGATCGATGTGTTGCGTTCGCGTAAATCAATTTATTTTATTTTAAGGGTCATAAAGCACGCCTCACCAGAAAATGAAAGTCGGCGTTAAAATAAATTTATTTTATATTTAGGTAAGACACATCATTGTATTTAGCTAGCGGAAGGTTGCGAAGTGATTTATATTTTTATCCTGTTTCATATCAAACTAGATAACAAAAAATAGCATATTTTATTATTTCGTTGCTTAAGTTAAGTTTTAATAAAATAAGTACCTTAAAATTATACCGCATAAGAAATATTTACTACCCAATACCGTCCCTTGGATAACGTAAGAGACGACAGAGGTAAGCAAATCGGAGATAGGAATCAGCGTCCACAACTTGAAAATTTATAAATTGCGATTGCCAATCCATCTGTCGGTCGTGACAACTGAGGGAATATCTGCCCCCTATGAGGCAGTTTATGAGAAAATGCTGAGCACTGTAATATAGCGATGCTGTATCATATCATGTATGTTAACATAAAAATAGAAGGAGTAGAATAAAGCTTGCCTCACTTGAGGATCTTTTTTTCTTCATTTAGTATTGCGAGGCTTTATGACTTATTCGTCACGCTTGGTATGCGAATCAACATTCGTAGTGTCAGACGTGTATGACGTCAATGAAATGGTAATACCGCCCTTATATTACGGTTTGCAGTTGTATTATAGTTGTAGCACGAATGGTTGCCTCTGACGCCACCTTGTGGTAGACTCTACACTTCTGGAATTCGGTAAGTTAACTCCTAGACTAGTAGAACTAGGTGTGCCGAGTTTGGGTTCGTTTTGTTAGTTACGATGAGACTTTACCACCGGTCTTGATGGAGTGACCTGAAGGTGTAATTCAGTGATTACAACTGGAACTCCTAAACTAGTAGAACTAGGTGTGCCGAGTTTGGGTTCGTTATGTTGGTTATGATAAAACCTTACCACCGGACTTGATGGAGTGACCTGAAGGTGTAATCAGGTGGTTACAACTGGAACTCCTAGACTAGTCGACCTACACCTTCAGGTCACTCCATCAAGTCCAGCGGTAAGGTCTTATCGTAACTAACAAAACGAACCCAAACTCGTCACACCTAGTTCTACTAGTCTAGGAGTTCCAGTTGTAATCACTGAATTACACCTTCAGGTCACTCCATCAAGTCCAGTGGTAAGGTCTCATCGTTACTAACAAAACGAAACCAAACTCGGCACACCTAGTGCTATTAGTCTAGGAGTTCCAGTTGTAATCACTGAATTACACCTTCAGGTCACTCCATCAAGACCGGTGGTAAGGTCTCATTGTAACTAACAAAACGAACCCAAACTCGGCACACATAGTTCTACTAGTCTAGGAGTTCCACTTGTAGTTTTGTCACAAAATCTACCGAAAAACACCCTAATTTTGGTTGATTTGCAAACGCGTCCTATGAATTTCACTGTAAGTTTGACTTTCTCCCCTAGCGTTGCGTGTGTTCACACGAAACTTAAAAACTAGATAACTATACATTTTTAGGACTAAATATTGATACACATCTGAGCTGAAAGGAGTATATTGATATCGTTTGTAAAAAACTTGAACGATTCGCTTTGCTTCAAAAAGTGTTAGGCAAAATATATCAATTGAGGCTGCTCTTACTGCGTACTGTGGCTACGTATTATCGGTGCTATCTCGGTATTATCTCTACTGAGGTAGAAGGAGCACTTTTAGTTCAAAAGCGTGCCTTAAGCAATATTTGGTATTTAGATAGTTGTAAACCATAATATTCTTCGATTACCTTGTTTTTCATTGAAGCCTGTCTTGTTGTCAATCATTCCCTAAGTATTTTAAAACCTGCATAGATACAAATACAAAAAGTAAGTAAATATGCAGACCTAATATATCAACCTCACTGTCATAAAGATATGTATAAGAAAAATATACATAACATGAGCATATTATTATATAACATATTACCTAAGAATTTAAAATAAAAGAAAGGAGCCCCTTCCAAAATTAATTAAAGGAAATGGTTACTGGAAAATTATTTCTATAGCCTAAAAGAATATTTGGAATGGAAAAATTAGTTTAACCCCTCAATCCCAATAAAAAACTCATGCAGTCGCACGCGCCCAGCAAATCCCTAGCAGTCGCGCGCAACCGCACCCATCCGCAGGACGCAAAATTAAAACTTATATTTAAAGATTACTTTTCTGTGTAGAAGTTTGGCATTTTTTGGTTTTACTTCATTACAAAGAGACCATTGTATTTTGTTAACAAAACAAAACACACCAAGCGAATGTTGGCAGCGTGGAAATCACAATTATTTCAATATATTTTACTCGAAATTATTTACGTTAAAAGATATATTCACACAAAAACTCTCATTACAATTTTATAATAAAACACTATACTATAACACTAAAAAAAAACACTAGAAAAATCCAAACTCTCAACACAATAACATTCACGCGAAAATGGCGTACGAAATGGACGTAGATTATAAATAAATATCCATAGAATAACTTGACCTTTTATTGCACTAGAGGATAGAAAATTTCATATTGATTCTATAATGCTAAACTTTTTCATAAAAAGGTAGTCACATAGTATATACATAAGTTTTAATAGTTCAAAGTGCTGTGGGTGTTCGCGGTAGAATCCGACCGCTTGAATTTTGACGGAATAGCGCCACGGTCGGATTCCACCGCTTGGGGACTAAGAGGTTAATGATTTATGTACTCCATTTCTATAAGTGGTTATTTCCATAAACGATTAAACTAATTTTTCCAGTTAGTTTTGTATAGTTTTTATTTTATATACATAAATATTTGCACGTCTTCGGGTAGTATAAACACATTTACATTATGGATATTTAACTGAAGACCCTGTTGTAGCACCTTCATATGGCTCCATCCACAATACGTACCCCAATCTAGTAGCACCAACCCAAACCTTGAACCTTTACCTAATAGGTATACCTTTTATGTGCTTTTTGCAGCAATGCCTCCCATAATAAGTCTACTATCTACACTGTAATTCTGTTCGAGAGGAGAAAAACCCAAAAACATTTATACAGAAGTATTGCGAGAGGGCATAATTTTGTATATTTACACAAAAGATAAAGTCAAATCTATCCCAAGCCTATCCTAGTCATAGCAGAGCTGATCAACTCATTTTTTGTATCAGGAAATTTTTCTTCGCAGGAGTCACGAATAATCACTAACTCACTGAAATTCTTCTTATCCCAGCGATTGTGTTTCCAATTAAATTCTTTTTGATTTGATTTGTCTATCTGACACCAAAAAGGAAAAAACATCTTCAGTTATGAAATTTTCAAACCACCCAATTGGACGCTCATCATGGAAATCTCCTTGAACCTTTCAAAACCTTGGCAATTCAATGGATTTTTTCCAAGTTTTATTTTATACACGCGATGGTTCGCCTGCGTTTTGTTCATATACAGAATCAGAAAGTTCTTCTGTATCACTCACCGGAATGTTTCCTTGTATTGTTACTTCTGTCGGTTGAAATAATATGTATTATTGCAAACTGTTCAGCATCGTATTACCTTCTTCCTTCGAAGTTTCATCAGGTTGACAGTCGGGATCAACAGGAGAAGAAACAGAACCATTCATTTTCTATTATCTTCATCAGAAATGCTTTCCAAAGCATTCAAAATCTCATGCGCAGCCTACGGCCTCTAAAGAAAAATATGCATTATTTTACTTTACCATAACTAGTAAATCAGTATTTATAAGGGATTATATCTAATTTTCAATTTTTTTATTACTATAAATAATACTTTGTTAATACTAAAATTAATGTTATCAACTACTCGTACCTGTCAACACAGAAAAAAATAACTTGTAAAACACAAATATTTATACATACCTGCAATACAATATGTCTGCAACTCATTATTTTTACACACTTTTTTTCGCTTTCGCTAATTTTTAAAAAAACCCTTCAAACCCCAATAAAAATCCCATGCAGTCGCATGTGTCCATCAAATTACGAGCAGTCGCATACGACCGCATCAACACACAGCACTTTAAACCATTAAAACTTATATTTAGTGACTATTTTTCCATGAAGAAATTTGGCATTATAAATTTTTTACAAAATTCTCTATCTTGTGGTATAAACAAAAGTCAGGTTTTATTTCATTACAAAAAGATTTTATTGTATTTTTATAACAAAAAAAAACGTATCAAGCGGATATAGGCAGCATGAAAATTACAATTATTTCTACATATTACTCGAAATTATTTACGCAAAAAGATTTTCGAAATTATATTTACACAAAAACTTTCATTACAATTTTATTACAAAACACTATACTTAAACATTTATAAAACACTATAAAAATCCAAAAATCACCACAATGACATTCACACGAAAATGGCGTACCAAATGAACGTAGATGATAAATAAATATCCATAGACTAACTGACTTTTTATTTCACTAGAGGATAGAAAATTTTATATTGATTCTTTAATGCTAAACTTTTTCATAGGAAAGTGGTCTCTAAACATAAGTATTTATGGGTTAAAGTGCTGTAGGTGGGTGCGGTCACATTTGACCTCCTGAATTTTGACGGAATATCGCCGTGGAGGCTTGTAGTTTGAGAAGTTAAAATAACTGGCCTTTTTTGCTACTAAAGCGCATATATTCGACACAGTAGGCATAACTGAGTTAATAACTTAAATACCCCTATGCCATAATAAGTAATAGTAGCAAAAACTGAATAGTAAATTATTCTTATTTAAATGTAATAAAACTTGTTAATTAAATCGTTTTTAAAAGGCCTCCCATCGTTTTTGGACAACAAAAAGTGTGTCGGGATTGTTCCAAATGAAATTCCATGATTTCTATATACCTTTCTAGGTGATAGACCTGGTAGCTATGTACACAAAATCACACATACGCACACATACAAGATATATTCATTCCGTGCAGGAAATCAACGGACGTGTGATTTCATGTGGGCCAAGCAAAGCTTGTACATTGTTAGTTAAGGTAATTAGACCGTGTAGTGAATATCGAGTGGGAAGGATATATTTGCTTGATGTTCGTGTAAGTCGTATGTACCTACATAGTCAGTTCCTATAAATAAGAAACCGTCAAATATAAAGAAGGAATGAAATAACTTTTATATACATATACCTTTACGTACAGGAACCACGCTACAACTATATTATAGTTGTAGCACGAATGGGCCAGTTCGTCCGGGGACGGACTACGCTCTCACAGAATACCAGCGTAAAATAGCAGCTCAATGCAACTGTGTTTAGTATGGTGAGGGTAAAGAACCAGAGTCCCTATTTACTGGAAACAAGGCATTCCATATTTTAGTCAAAAAAGGATAAAAGCCGCTGAGGATGTATTCCACTACATACGATAAACTTGTTGATGGCGTGAGTGTTTCGCTCGGAATCCAAATTGGTGGGGGATGACAAGAGGGTCACTGTTTGTGGGAAACAGATGGCGCCTCATGCGAGTGAGGATGACACTTCAAAGAGTTTGCCCACGGCCTCGAGGAGCCTGATGGGACGGTGATTCGAGGGGAAGTGGTGAGGCTTGGCTGGCTTAGGAATGCCAATGACAGTTGCCTCGTGATGGATCCACGTGATGGGAATGTAGCTGAAAACGAAGTCAAAAATTATAGCCAGAAAAATAATCATTTGCTCAGGAAAGTGTTTGAGGGCTTTGTTGGAAATGCCATGTGCACCCGGTGCCTTTTTGGACTTCTGTCCTTTGATGATGATGGAAATCTCATCTTTGGATTGTGTCCATCACTGTGCCTGGATGTGGAAGCGGTTAGTGGGATGTGAGCTAGGAAAAGCATTGTACAGCCATGCTGTCTGCAAAACACTTAACCATTTCATCGTCGACAGGCGATAGAACCGTCGAGACGGGAGAGAGAGGGAGTGCAAATGATAGAGTCTATTTGGAGGGCTTTCACCATCTGGTACTACATTGTATGCGAGGGGGAGATATTGTCCGTGAGTTTGCTCTTTTCGAAATGTCTTAATTTGAAAAGGCGTGAATGGACTTTCCGTTGAAGACGATTGGCCGTACGCCCATAGTTAGAAGTGATATAGAGTGCAACTCTTCGAAGAGCAGCTCTTTTGGCTTTAATGAAGTTGCTAATATTTAGGGAAAGACTATTATCATTAGCAACTGAGACAACCCTTTTATTCTCCTTAAGGATAATAAAAGGGTTGTCCCAGTTGCTAATTAAGTAGGAGTTAAGGGAAGATTTTATGAGAGGGATGATAGTATCAACCGCGGTGTGGATTTTTTCGGTGCTATTGAGGATGTCGGAGGAGAGGTTCATGAAACAATCCGGAGAGTTCATAGCTGAGTCTAAGGACTCTCTGAAGTCCTTTCAGTTAGTGTAGGTTTTGGATTAGAGAGTTAGAGGAGGTGTCTGATGACCAAGGATGAGGGATACAGGACAGTGGTCAGATCCTAGATCATCGAGAGACTCGATTGCTCTTAGATTGAGGGAAACCATTTTTGCTTACGCAAAGTCCAGCATATCAGGAGCATGGTCAGTGTTGTCGGGATGGTGAGTGACAGCGATGGGACTGTAGAGGGTGAGGTCGAGAGACTGATTGATATCAAGCAATACCTTGCTACTACGAATAGTAGTGAGACAGTTCCATTCAATTTCATTGATTGCAAGGATGGCCTCGAAATCGCTCTTAAGGGGGAGTGTTCCACTAGGAATACTACTGGAGGCTATGATGATGGACTGATGTCTAGTCAAGGCTAGTCTACATACCGTGGCTTCCATATTGCTAAGCGACGGAGTGGGGATGTGGGAGCAGTCAAGTGACTTCTTGTATTAGATAGTAGTACCGCCGCCTTGGCGGTTAGGTCTGTCGTCACTTAGAAGAGAATATTTATTTGTGGAGAGGCCCTTGAGGACCTTCGGTTTGAGGTGAATCTCCTGGAGGAGAAGGAGGTTGGCTTTGCAAACTCGAAGAAAGAGTTTAAGCTCAGGGAGGTTATTACGCAAGCCGCGGATCTTAAAAGAGACAAGCGATAACTCCTTTGGATTGATATGACCATGGGGTATATAGTGGGAGCAGGAGGCTCTGACATTATATTGAATTAAACAACAAAAGGTTGTGACGCTTAGAAAGAGCAAGGAGACTGTCCTGAGGGGACTGAGCAGCACGCAGTTTGCGTGCTAAGATGGCAATCTCCCCTATGTCAATGCTCTGAATAACAGAATAAACTGTATTCAGGTCATCGGCCATTGAGGATTGTGCCTGGTGTGGGGCGGTAGAAATCCGCGGAGGGTCAGCCTTTTTGGGGCCCCAGGGAATAACTGGGGGCGGTGAGGGCTGAAAAGGCCATGAGGGGGCCTTGAGGGATGACTGTACATTTTTTGTATGTATGTTACATAATTATTGTGAACCGATTTAGATTATTATTTTTTTTATTAAATAGATTATATTATAAAATAACATATTTATTTTTATTAGATAGGTTACACTTTAAAATTGTATAAATATTTACTTAAATAAGTGATACCTAATGCATTTGGAGAAAAACTATCATCCATATTATTAGCAAAATGGGGGATGAAGTTTTTAATGTAAATATTTAAATAATACTGAGTTTGTAAAATTCCTTACAAAAAAAGGTTGAAAAAATAACTTTTAGTAAAAAGTAAAAACCGATTTCAATGAACTAAAAAGATTAAAAGAGAAAGCTTCGATTCTTTTAAATACTATGTACAAAAAATTACTCGGTGTTACCGAATTTTTCTTTTAATAAGCGATTTCCTATTTAATAAATTACATGTGAACATGCAGACCCGGAACGATTATTTATAGGCCGTTTCAATATTTCGTGTGATAAGAAATCTCCCAATTCTTGGTTATGTTTTCGTGCTAAAAAGAAATGAAATTTAAACACAGCTATAACAATTAAATAATTTGAAATCAGTGTACACTGTAATGTAGATTTATGTAAAATTCGTTATTTTCGATTCTACAATATACAGAATAATCAAGGTTTTTCCCGATCAATTTTATGCATTACTTTTCGTTCGCACGACCGGCAGTCTGCCAAAATGTTAACATTTGCGACATAATGTATGCAGCATGAATTTTACAATACCGTAACCTCGACCCGTTACACTTAAAACGATTTCAAATAATACTTACATTCACAAACAACATTCTCTATATTAGGAAAAATAAAACATTGGATTCGGATTTTTATTTTGTAGTTTACCTTTGATTATAGTTAACAACAAAATATACAATATTTATTAACATAATGAAAACAATGAATAAAACTAAAAACTTAAATTATCATACTGTGCCACTCCTATAACATACGGTATGATACCGTAGAGTATGATTCTCTCTTAAAAATACAAGCCTAATGGTTAAAACAGTATTTAAAGAAACCCAACAGCGTAAAAATACTAAAAAAACTTTACCCTCCATTTTTTGATACTTGCAGATGCAATATATACATACTGTATAGTCTATTTCACTTCCACTGTTAAGAAAAATCTAATCACACCTCATATTATGTTAAAATCGGTCAATCCGTTTAGGCTACAGAGCGTGCCAAAGAAATAAATATACATGTATACATACATATATTATCCTCTCAAAAATCATTACCTTTATTCTGGGGCAGTTGGGTAAGAGTGAATAGGCTGTTATAAGCTGCTTCTTCTTTTTCAACGTCTCAAAAGTTTGTTGTAGGTGAGCTCATGGTCCTCTCCTGTTGTATGAATGTTATGTTTGTGACACTGCCACCAGATACCAGACTGGGCATTTCATGTCCTAAATGAGATATTTACACGTTATGAAGTCATCAAAAAGCTACATAGTTGAAACACAAATCAATCGGCTCGACCGGGGAAGGACCACGCTCTCGCAGAATACCTACAGAGAACAGAAGATCCTTTCTACTGGAAAGAATTTGTGGCGGCGCTGTCGTCGCGTCGCAAGCGAAACACACCCTAAACAGCCACAGCCTAAATCACGCTATCAATATTCCGAATCATAAACAGCATATATAGAACATCTCCGAACTATCACATGGAGCGTTGGCCGCTCCCCGGGCATAACCCCTTGCCCGGCGGGAGATCTACCATTTTCCTTCTACGGCCACAAATTTATTTTAATTAAATCCTTAGGAGTGACAATGCATCTGCATTTTGATTCTTCATCGAGGGTTGATGAAGATGGCCACGGACTACAGTATCCATTCACTTTCAGGTGGAATCGCTCGTTTGTCGTTACCCATATGCTATAAAAAAATTTAGACCGCCATCTCTCCGAAGCCATAAGATATTTCTGGCAATCACCATAATCGCCAACTTCGACACGTATGAGACAAATTTAAATAATGGATTATCTTACGCCGCTGTCACATCACCGTATAGACATTCAATAGTTTATTGATTATAGCTTATTTAAAGGCCACTGAATATAGGACTCCTCCAAAGATTACCTCACAGGTGAATATTTGCCAGAGTTGTCACGTCTTGTAGCGTGTTGGCAGTCGCAGTTTTTTTATTTTGCTGCTGTGCTTTGTTGCTGTCAATAAAACGCTACTGCCTTCGTCCTTTTTTATTTCCATGTATCGCTTCTTACGACACACACGGGATGTTGTCTGATAGTATATTTTTCTTACGAAATGACTACACGGCGCGTTTTGGTATTTCAGCATAAAGTAAAGCCCTGGCACTCTGAAGATAAGGAAGAAAAATAAAGAAAAAAATAAAATGAGTAGAAATTATATTCTCTGTAATAGTTTTTAACTTCCTTTTTCATTTTACACATATGTTAAAAACACATAAGAGGAACACACTCAGAACAAACTAACAACAAACACTTAGAAACAGCACTCTTCAATAAAATAACGAGCCAATTGCTTCTGGAACCCCATGTGGCCAATGTATGGCCTATACCAATAAGCATGTATGCCGTAATGATGTAGTTTTATATTGAAAATGCAACCAGGTCCTTTTTATTTAGCAGGCTTCAGAAAAGGAGAAGTTTCGACTAATTTTAACTGACTTATAAAGGGAGGAGGTAATGAATTCTACAGAATGTTTTTGTGTGTTACCTCAGAACATTTTTCTAGGTGAACTGATTTTGATGATTATTTTTTTATTTGAAAGCTGGTGTTTTTCATGTGGTCACATATAAATTTGTTCAAGATCGGACTATTAGCAATGCGTATTTAACTGACTTCAACTATGTTAATTAGTAGAATCAGGCATTACTTTGCGGAAATCCGTTATAATAAAGATATTAATAGTTACTTTGCAACAATCCGCTTAATTAAATAAAATGATATGTCTTCCCTCTCTTGCTCTTCAAAAGTGCTCTTGAAACTAGGGAAGACACATCATTTTATTTAATTAAGCGGATTGTTGCAAAGTAACTATTAATATCTTTATATAACTATGTTGTTTTCACCGCTTGTTGTTTGCATAAGATATACTTTGTCAACAGTATTATTAAAACGTTTTTCAGAATCGATTAGAATAATTTTAATTAATATAGATTTAGCACTGGTTTAGGAAATATCTCTGTACTAGGAAGAACCAGTAAGAAACCTAGCGAGATTTTTTTAAATTAATTTACATTATGATATTTTAAACAATTAAGTATGAAAACATTTGGAAACAGAATGATTTCGATTACATCATTCCGAGGAGTTATTATCAACAATGTACACTTTAGCAATATTATAACTCTTATTGAACATTTTGTGCTTAAATAAGATTTATTAAATAAGCATATATTAGGTCGAATTCGATTTTTACTTTTTATAGAAAGATTAATTTTAATTCTTGATTCACTGTTTAAATTATAAGTTCTGGATCGCGCTGTTTCCTATACAATTTTAGAATAATTTATTGTTAAATTAAATATATAAAATTTAGACACTTTGGATTTACGAATTCATGTACATATATATGTTATAATATATTTATAATTTGCTTTAAACTGTACCCAATTAGTTTCCCGTGTATTAAATACGACTATCGAATTCAAGTGGCTTCTAGTAAGACTTGATATGGGGAGTATTCATGGAAAAGTCGGTTCTATGAAGGCAAATAAGCTACTAGATGAGAGCAGGTAAAAGTAAACTTAGTTTATTTTACTTGGATAGTAGATAAAATATCAGAAAAATAATGTTTAATTTTACTAACAAATTAATTTTGACTTTAAAAGCTGCTAACGCATTTGCGATGTACTTTTTAAAGATGTTGTGCCAGCTCATGAAATATTTTCCCGTTTTCCATTTTCAGCTTACGTTTTCCATCTGTTAATGAATGTAGAAGCAATGCGCTCCTCACACGGGAGCAACCAAAGTGGGACGATGTGAAAGAAGCTCTGTTGTGTAAAGACCCGATTGTTTGAAGTACGAATAAAATACTGTCATAAAAAAAGAAAAAGCCTTTTTGTACATTGTTACGTAACTGACATAAATATCGTTGATTAAAACTACTTTTACGCGTGATTTTATCGCGTTTTATTTATATTAATTTTAATACCCGACGTTTCGGGTGCTTTCCAGCACCCATGGTCACGGGGGACTGAGGTGACTGACGTCCCAATGTCAAAGTTAACCTGGAGTACCTTCAGCTTTTTAATTATTGTCTTTGGTCCGATCTACGCAGAATGAACTAACTGTATTTTGAAGTCTTGCAGTGGTATGCTTGGGTTTAGTTATAATTTTATTAATTATAGGATCCCAAGCAGGTGGTAGTACCCAGCCTCCTTCTCTATTGAAATTAGGATGTTTTTTAATTTCAATAGCCTCACGTATCATCCTTGGTAGGAATCGATGTTCTTTCGCAAGGATTTGTGGTCTATCAAATCTGATGTAATGGTTGGGGCCATCTAGAATGTGATCGCAAACTGCAGACTTCCCGGAACGTTGATGCTTCACGTCAGCTATGTGTTCTTTTACGCGGGTTCTAATTGATCTCTTTGTTTGCCCTATATATGAGAGACCACAATCACAATCAAGCTTGTACACTCCTGCATCTTGTAGAAGAATATGACACTTGACGGACGGTAAGAACTGACTAATCTTCTTCGGCGGCTTGTAGAATGTTCTAATAGAAGCTCGCTTCAAGATGTAGCCAATCTTGTCTATGACACCTCTGACATATGGTAGTATAGCAGGCACACACTCGACTGTGGCCGGCTTCACTCGGTCACTGTGACGGAAGCGTGGGACCCGAAGCTTGTAGTCGTGCAGAACCTGCTTGACGTGCTGAAGCTCGGCGGCCAGGTGTTTGCTGTCACAGATCCCTCGTGCTCTCTGAAACAAAGATTTGCCCACGGTAGCTAACTGTGAAGGATGATGGTGAGATTCACCATTTAAGTATCGGTTTGTATGGGTCCTTTTCCTATACACAATGTGACCAATGGTGTTGTTAGGATTTCGGATGACTAACACATCTAGGAAAGCTAAGGAATTATTTGCCTCTAACTCCTTAGTAAATTGAATTTTAGGGTTTATGGAATTAAGATGTTCTAAAAAATGCAGTTACTTTGTCTGATGGTAAAATTGTGAAAGTATCGTCTACGTACCGCTTGTAGAACCTTGAGGTAACAGGTGCAGTAAGGAGGGCTTTCTCCTCAAAATCTTCCATGAATATATCGGCGACAATGGGAGATACAGGTGAGCCCATCGCAACACCATCTACTTGCTTGTAAAACTCTTCCTTCCACAATAGATAGCCAGATGTAAGGCAATGTCTTAGTAGTACTGCATATTCTGGTGGCATGTTATTTTCATCTAGTTTCCTAGTTATAATTGAGATGCAGTCTTCAACAGGTAGGCATGTAAATAGAGACTGAACATCAAAACTGACCATGGTTTCATTGTCAGCAAGACGTAGGTCTTTTATCTCACTGACAAAATAGTATGAATCCTTAGTATGTGCTCTTGTGTGTCCTCTGAGTGGTGATAATATTTTGGCTAAGTGTTGAGCCAATCTGTACGTTGGCGAATCGATTTGACTCACTATTGGACGTAATGGAGCGTTAGGTTTGTGTATTTTTGGTAACCCATACAACTTGGGAGGTTTTGCACATGAAGGTATCATCGAATTGACGTCTAGATTCAATTTCTCGGAGTATTTCTTAATTAGATCGCTAGTTGTTTTAAGCGTATTAGTTGTAAGGTCTGTTTTGACCTTACGGTACGTACTTTCATCCGACAAAAGTTGTTGTATTTTAAAATTGTAATCCGACGTATCAATTACAACCGTAGCATTTCCTTTATCTGCACGGAGAATCGTAAGGTCTGGTCTGTTGCGTAAGGTTTTTAACGCGTTAAATTCATTTTTGGGAAGATTTAATTTCGGCGCTGTACTTCGACGTAACATAGACGAAATGTCTTGGCGTATGGCCTCTAAATCTTCATTACCAATATTATTTTTATACAGACAATCCTCAACACTACAGATAATGTTTTCATACGGGATTCTTCGCGGTGTAATTGCATAATTAAAACCTCTTCCTAAAACTTTTAGTGTGGCGTCGTCCAGAGTATGTTTTGACAGGTTATAGACCACGCCTTGTTTACTATTCGTGTCTGTGGTCGTTTCGTTCTTACGTTGCCATTGATGTTGGACATTTGATTTAGTTGTTAATTTTTGGTATTTATCAATATGTTTATTTTTGCATTCATTGTATTTAGTTGTTTCGCGTTTATCTAAAGTTTCCATGCAATTCTTATAATCAAATGTCGATAAAACTGTCTTTAATTCACTGGACAAATTGTCTATGATTTTGTTTATGAAACATAGATCGGTACGTTTTTGCTGAATCACCGTTATTAACAACTTTTTACTCGCATGATTTAAGATGTGGTCTCTCATATATAGGGCAAACAAAGAGATCAATTAGAACCCGCGTAAAAGAACACATAGCTGACGTGAAGCATCAACGTTCCGGGAAGTCTGCAGTTTGCGATCATATTCTAGATGGCCCCAACCATTATATCAGATTTCATAGACCACAAATCCTTGCGAAAGGACATTGATTCCTACCAAGGCTGATACGTGAGGCTATTGAAATTAAAAAACATCCTAATTTCAATAGAGAAGGAGGCTGGGTACTACCACCTGCTTGGGATCCTATAATTAATAAAATTAAAACTAAACCCAAGCATACCACTGCAAGACTTCAAAATACAGTTAGTTCATTCTGCGTAGATCGGACCAAAGACAATAATTAAAAAGCTGAAGGTACTCCGGGTTAACTTTGACATCGGGACGTCAGTCACCTCAGTCCCCCGTGACCATGGGTGCTGGAAAGCACCCGAAACGTCGGGTATTAAAATTAATATAAATAAAACGCGATAAAATCCGTAAAAGTAGTTTTAATCAATATATAGTGTTCGCGTAAATATAAGAAATCATTATAAATATCGTTAATAAAACCTTTGCAAATCCATCGAATTCCTGGAAGTCTTATCAGGTCATTACTCCGTCTTTTTTTATAGAAATTGGATTATGAAAGAGCACGGACCTACCTAACGGTAAGTGGATGCCGTGACCATAGACGTTTATATTAATCCTAACGCAGATGCTTTGTCACTGATAAAGTGGAATGCCTTGTTTCCGGTAAAAACATTCTCTTCAACCACCATACGATTTACAGTAACATCAAGTTGCCATTTCTAATAGGGGGCACTCTACACATAGTTTACCGGTACAACGTTGTCTTTCTTCGACCCATATAACCGGCCCATTGCCTCTTCAGCTAACTGATCCGTTGAGCTCCGTCGGTTACCCCGGTTCAAATATGGATAGTTTAGTTTATTTTTTTTTTAGTTTATTTAAGGACCAGTAAACAGCTTCAACAGAGGCTTAATAACTACAGTCTTAATCCTAAAATTTGAGTTTAGTGAAGCCAACACCACCAGCCTCAGATAATGATTTATAGAATAAACTACAAAAGTGAGAGATGTGAAGGAGGACTTACTACATAAAATACAATATTACAAAATGAAAAAAAAACTGTTCACATTTTAGTTTTGATTTCAGAAAAATTATATAATTTAAATTATGTTTTGATTTATTTTATTTAGTTTTTGTTATCACGACTCATAAGCTTATTAATCACTTTGCTTCTATAGGAATTAGCACTGTTATTAAAAATGTCAATGTCCCAAAAGTGATCATTATAATTTTGCATTAAGCGATACAACGGCGCTCTTTTGCCAGCATTGGTTCTACACAAGGGAAGGGCAAATATTTGACGGGAGTATGTTGATCTTACACGTGATCGAGTAGGTACACGATATCGCAATTTATTTGTTACAGGGATGCAATCATATCTATTATGGCAAAGGTCAAATAATGACATTGCTACTAATTGTTGTCGTCTGAGCTTTAAAGTTAACATTTTGTATTTATTTAAAATAGCATTATACGAACAATATTTATGCTTACATCTATAGAACATTGACTTAAAAAACTTTTTTTTGTACCCTCTCAATCTGATCGGTATAGACATTATAAAAAGGATTTCACAAAGCAACAGCGTATTCCAACTGAGAGCGTATCAGTGCCTTATACAAAAGGATATATGTTGCTGGGTTTGTGAAATCCTTACAGGCTCTCATTACAAACCCAAATATTTTAAGAGCTTTATTGCATATTTTTTCAACATGTTGTGTATCGAGTGTTAATTTACTGTCAATGGTAATGCCGAGGTCACAAATAGAATGTACTTTTTCAATAGTAGAGCTGCACAGGGAATATGATTGTTGATTAACATTAATTTTTTTAGTGACAGTTAACATTTTGCACTTATTAATACTAAGACTTAATTTATTTTTTATACAATAAGCAGAAAAGCGGTCCAAGTCATCCTGGAGTCTGAGGTGATCATCATTGTCACAAATGGTACGATAAATTTTAAGGTCGTCAGCATATAGTAAAAGTTTACTGTGCTGAAAACAGGAGTCAATATCATTAATAAAAAGTATAAATAATAGTGGTCCCAATATAGATCCTTGAGGTACCCCGGAGGTGATAGACACAGACTCTGATTCGTAACCATTAATAACACATTCGTAACCATTAATAACCTTTTGCGTGCGGTTAGTTACGTATGATTTAAACCACCGCCAAAGATTGCCACGTATACCGTTGAAAGCAATTTTATCAAGTAGGATTTTGTGATCAACTCTGTCGAAAGCTTTACGAAAGTCCGTATAAATACAGTCAGTTTGATGATTTTAGTCTAAATTTTCGAATAAGTCCGTTAGATATATTAATAAATTGGTAGTAGTTGATCGTCGTCTTACAAAACCGTGTTGTTCGGGTATGATTAAATTATGCAGTGATGGATATATAGAATTAAAAATTAATCGTTCGAAGAGCTTCGACACAGCTGATAAAATAGAAATAGGACGGTAGTTCTCAACATTTCGTTTTGAACCACACTTATATACAGGCACGATTCTAGCGGCTTTCCATATGTTAGGACATATACCTTCACTTAAACATTTATTAAAAAGGAAACACAGCGGTTTAGCAATATTAACTGCTGTATTTTTCAGAAATACTGGTGATATATTATCGGGCCCCATACCCTTGTTTGTATTTAACGCCTGTAACTCTTTAAGAACTTCATCCTCTGATAGTATGATAGATGTTAAATTAATGTGTGAATCAGGGCACTGTGTAAAGTCGATACTATCAATATCATATTCAGCTGAAACTGAAGATGCTTTAAAGGTTGAGTGAAAAAACATTGAAAATAGGGTACATGCTTCTGTAGGATTAGTGGCGTTATTATCATTATAGTAAACATTGTCCGGAATACTAGCAGTATTTTTACGCTTTGATATATATTTCCAGAAATGCTTTATATCTTTTTAATATTATTTTGTATTGACGACATGTAGTTTTTATATCTTTTTTGCACACTCTTTATTAAAGTACTTACTAAGCCTAGAGAATTCGTTATAATCATAAGAGTTTTCATATTTTTTCCACTTGATCCAGGCCCGCTCTTTACGTTTGAAAGTGTGAATCAGAGTGGCGTTAAACCAAACAGGGAATGAAGATTGTTTTAAGATTTTTGTAGGTATGAACTTTTTAATAAAACCGTAAAGTATTTCGTAAAAATCTATCACAGCCTCTTCAGCAGATTTACCTGAGAACATTTCGTCCCATGCTACCTTGGAAAGGTCATTATTTATGACGGGGTAGTCAGCATTTCCAAAACAAAGCTGTCTTCGTGAAATCTTTGGCGTAGATTTGTTATCATGCATATAAGGCACTAAAGCATAAAAAGTAGGATGAAGACTATCCAATGGTAACAAATTATAAGGAGCATCCATAATTTTACATTCTAAAATATTTTATATAAATAAATCCAAGGTGCGGTCATTTAAGTTTCTAAAGTGATTAAATTGGAAGCTGTCCGTCAAAGCCATAAAATTAATTAAGTGCCTAGAAGATAAAGATGCGTTACTATAAAAGGTAGGTTCCAGATAATTATCTTTAGGAAGCCAATTAATTGTGGGTAAGTTAAAGTCTCCCACCATTAAAAATTTACATGAGTCTAAAGGTTGCATGACATAACATATGTAATCTAGGTAAGAAAGGTATACTTCGTTATTTAAATCGGGTGGAATATATGTAGCGCATAACAGAAGCTTATTAGAACCCGAACCTATAAGTATCATGGTATGGTCAACAATAGAAGGCGGCTCGGGGGGAGCGTGAGGCGCGGAGGGCAGGCCGTATGGCACGGCAGCAAGTGAGCTGCGCACCGCTACTAATACGCCACCGCCGTCTTTACGGCCGGTCACCGCCCGATTCCGATCGCTGCGAAATACTTTGTAACGTTGATCTATTAATTCGTTATCATAAATGCCACTATGAAGCCAAGTTTCTGTCAATATTATTATGTCATAATCGTGAAGTAAAATATTCATAAAAAGAGTGTGCAACTTAGTTCTTAAGCCTCGACAGTTCTGATAGTAAATTGATATGTTTTTTATTTCGGGATCAATTTAATAAAAGTTCATAATTTATTCAGTATTTCATTAGAAATATTGTGAAAAAAAAAGATTAATTTTCGATACACATTTTAAATTAAGTAGATGAGATGAATTTTTAAAATTTTTTTTATCATTGCGCCGTATTTGTGCATGATAATTAATGACTAAAAATATCCTAATTATGTTAATGTTTTGTGTATAACAATAAAGTATTAGATAGTTTAAAATTTTGTTACATAATACATAGTATATTTTAAAGTATAGTTTTATAAAATAGTCTAGAAAATAAGTTACTGACCTTTTTGTAGAAGTAAATGTGCAAACAACATGCTCATATATCAGTATCCCCCATATATCAGTACAAAAATGTAATAATAAAAATAAACAGTAAGAAAATAAAAATAAAATTGATATCAAATTTCTATTACAAATTGTTCTAAGGCTTAATTTTTTTAAGATCCTGTAGTGAGCGTATTGGTAAGACAGGAGATGAGTCAGTTTTTCGTACCAAAACTGTACCATTCTTGTACCAAACATATTTGTAGTTACATGTTTTGGCCTTTTCACGGGATTCTCGATCTGTTATTTTTTTAAGGTTAGATGTTCATTTATATATATATTTTATTCGATGATCCAGTAATAGACAACTGTTCTGAAGTTAAGCCTTTTTTAGCACGGTACGAAGCTACAAAATTATCACGCAAAATTTTGGACTTAAATTTTATTATGGCATTTTTAGGTCGTTTATCGTTTTCACCAACATGAGGAACCCGATGAGCCAAAATTATGTCAGATGGTTGTATTTGCTGGTTTATTAGCACGCCAATATTAATAATAACTGTAACAAGATTTTCTCCACGGCGCTCAGGCAAATTTGATATTTCAATGTTACAATCACGTGCCTGTTGCTCCATCGCAGCCAGTTTGATCTCCATAACATCTAATTTGTCAGATAAATAGTTGTCTTTAGAGACTTGACTTTCTACGGTCTTAAGCCGTGTATCAAACGATATTGACTGCTCATTAAGATCGGATAAAGTAGTATCGACCTCCGACAGATGATTATTTAAATCCGTAATACGTTGTTTTAAATTAATGTTCTCATCTCGCAGCTCAGATATGGTTGTGTTTAGGCTTGATAATGAGTGGGATATTTTAGCCAATTCGTTGGAAATCGTGGAGGTAACTATATTTGTAATAGTTTCCTTAATTTTTACGTCTAATGTATTAAAATGTTCATCAATCAGTGCGGACAGAAATTCCGAGTCATACCCTCCACTGAAACGCTTACGTGTATTTACATAACTAGCATCCGATGTAGTTAGACTTATGTCTGGGTTTGATGGGCACTTAGGCGGAGTTCTCTGTAACTTGGACATTACGCACAGTATACTTGCGATATGAGGCAGGAATAATAAGACAGAGATATTACACTTTCGCTGTCTTGAGGGGTGACGTGCGGGCTCCCTTCAGTTGCAACTCACAGATGCGATGCAAGAAAGAGATAAACACAAGTATTAACACTGATGAGTAGTAATGTTACACCGAACAGTAAGGACTCTTAACTGGGTAGTCACAAAGTTCAATTTTAATTAGTCACCATTAAGGAATTATTTAGAAAAAAGATGTACACGTCCACTTCCAACAACTCTCACTCGATGTATGAGTTTAGTTTAGTTTACGGCAGATTGTTTTCCGCACAACGTTTTGCGCATATTTTGCCTGTAGACAGGAATAATGTGATTATTCGAGCCATGGAATCTCCCCGAAAAAGTTCAACAGTCCTATGATGTTGCAAGCAACTTCGGGGAGCGATCTAGGCGTGCCGAGATATTTAGCCCTATATGAAGCGACCTATGGACATTTCAGCAACACGTGAGCCACAGTTTCTTCCTCCCTCATGCATGCCCTGCACAGGGGGGCTATCTGTTACACCTATAGTAAATAAATGTTTGTTAAAAGAGCCATGTCTTGAGATAGCACTTGTTGCTATCTTAATCTGTGGCTTATTCAGTCTCATTAGAACTTTGGTTAGACGATTGTTTATTTTAGGCAGGGTCTCCTTAGCTTGTCTAGAGTCTTCTAAATTTATCCGAAGCTAAGCATCTAAATTATAGAAGTTTCTACGTACCAGTGAACGAACGTAACCAAAGGGGATTGGTATTATTGGTCTGCATCTGCTGCATCGTTACCTCTAGATCCATTGTGTCCTTTAATCCACTGCAGAGTCACATTGTTGTGCTTACATACCTCATGTAATCGTTGATGGTAATTATATATTAGTCCCGAGTTCACCACATTACAACTGAGAGCTTATAGTACCGCCATACTGTCGGTCAATATTCTGATGAAGAAGTCTTTTACCTTCCTAGCATAGATTGCTATGGCCGCCTGGATGATACCTATACATACCGCCTGGAAGACTGTGTTATGGGTACCCAGTGGTGAATATATGTGGATATTAAGGTCTTCAGAGAAAGTTCTAGATCCTACACCTTCATTTGTTTTAGAACCATCAATGAAAACTCTAAGCTCTTTTAGGTTTAATCCCTCCGGCTGATCAGTTTCATTTATTTGTATCTTCTACTTCTTATCGGATACAAATTTTTTTGGGATCTTATCGTACTTGGCTTGTAAGATATGAATTTTTGAATAAATTCTATCAATTATACCCGTATGAGGAACTTTACTCCCACTTAAAAGATTTAGGGTCTTGAGTCTAATGGCAGCTAAAGTTGCTTCTTGTTGTATATGTAGATGAAGCGGGGTTAGCTCCAGCATAGCCTCTAAAGCTGCTGTTGGTGTAGCTGTTATGCAGCCCGTGGCAGTCATACAAGCTAATCTCTGATAACGTTGAAGCTTTTTTATAGTCTTGGCTTCATTATATTTGGTCCACCATACCAAAGAGTCGTATGTGATCATGGGCCGAATTACAGTTTTGTAGAGCCACAGTAAAATTTCTGGCATCAAACCCCATCGTTTCACAATCATGTTTCTGCATTGCTAGAAAGTTATACTAGCTTTGTTGATTTTGTTTTCTATGTATTTATTCCAATTAAGTTTACTGTCCAAGGTAAGACCTAAGTATTTTACCTCAGAGGATAGCTGAAGTTTTCTGCTGAAAAGACTTGGGAGATGATAGTTATTCAGTATGCGTTTTTGTGTAACATTACTAGAACTGTTTTGTTTGGATTAATGGTTAGGTGCCATTCACTTCACCATCTCTCCACTATACGGAGAGCCGCTTGGGTTTGGTTGCACACCATGCTTGCTGTCTTTCCAGAGACCAGTATTGTCAGTTCATCTGCATGACCTACTGTGTAGAAATGATTAGCATTTGATTTGCTGATGAGTTCAATAATGGCCATATTTCAGATGCAATAATTCCACCCTGCGGGCATCCTTTCATGATCTGAATTGTTTTGAGATTCACAAGCAATCGTTATTGTTCGTATACTGAGCATGTTTACTATCCAGTTAATCAGTGTCGGTTCAACTTTATGTCTACTTAGTGCACCTTTTAAGCTTGAGGAATTTCTTTTGTCAAAAGCACCTTCTATGTAAATGAATGAGCCTAGATATATTTCTTTGTTTTGGATGGCCTCTCTTCTTTCTATCTTTGTTATTATGTAGTAAGGTGCCGATTCTGTCGATTTACCAAATCTATAGGCGTGTTGGTTTTCGTGTAGCGGTAGGTTAATTAGCGCCGATCCTCTCAACTCCTGTTCACACATCCTCTCCATCGTCTTTAGAAGAAATGATGTGAGGCTACTGGGCCTGCAGGATTTGGGGTCTGTATGACAAGAGCGACTAGCTCTTACCTGGTTTGGGTATGAACGTGACTTTCAAGTCCTTTCACCTGCGTTCCGCCGGCATCAGCTTTGCTAGGATTTTATTTATCCGATTGGCTTTTTCACATGTTTCTATGTTACCATAGAATTTGCACCACCCTGTTTAGCGTCGATACCTGATACATTTTTTGTATTTCTTATATAGTAGCCAGTCTTCTTCCTTTAGGTTTAGGTTTAAAGAAATTTATTCTCACAAAGACATTTTATACGCCACTTACATGAGAACATAAATAAAATTAAATCTAAATAACATCATTCTTTGTCGTACCTATGTCGTTGAAAAATAAACAACATGAAAAACAGTTATCGACGGGAAAAATCTATACAAATAAAAGATAAGTTAAATTCTGGTATTCACTATCATCTTAGCACCACAACACTAAGATCAGGAACAAACCAGTCCAACGCACTCAGATAGATATGTTTGTGATTATATGATTTGCTAGTCGCTGTATGAATACATTGAATGAGATATTTTTATTACCGAGAGTATCTTATTAAAAAGGCCTTCACATGTAATTGTGGTCTGGCCGTAATTTGTTCAAGTCTTAGGCAAAACGATGAAGCTTGCGCGTCGAGTGCAGATACACCTAACTTGCGGCATCCATTGAGGCATTCATAAAAAACTATACAGGAAACGTAAGAAGGTAAGAAAAGCCCTAAATAGGGCTATTTAGAGCCTTTTTTAACTTCTTACGTTTCCTGTCTAGTTTTTACAGCTCAGCATGTTTTGGTGGAGTGATAATTGGACATCATTCATGGTAGCTATCAATCAAGGCTTTAGCTGCTACCTGTTCTTCTAGAAGCGATTGATTTGCTATGGTATTTGTTCCCCCAACACCTGCGTGCAAAGTCGTCAGTCCATGGAGTTATTTTTTATTCGTCTTGCGGAGATTTCTCCATGGTTCAACTATAGATATCTTCATTCCGAAATCTATTACTCAGAATGCTCTCGTGGATACTATATTGAGCTTTAATTAAGTTTAGCCACATTTTTACACTATCGGTTTTAATAATAAATAAGCGTGATAAGATAACACAGTCCATGTGATGATAAGTGGATACTGCGGCCCATAGACATCTTATCTATCCTCAATTACTAATCAAAGATGAAACGCCTAGTTTCCAGTTGAAAGGATATCTGGTTCTCGACACTCATTATACGAAATACAGCAGTATTATTCTGCTATTTTATGTTGGTTTACTGTGCGAGAATGATACTTCCCCGATTCCTACCACATAAAATTATTACGGTAAAGTTTATTTTGTTATAAAAATAACATGTCAAATCATAGCGTTATTCAGAAATTTGTGGAATCCATTACATAAGCCCAACAAATTACATGTGTTCTAAAAAATATTAATTTATTCAAAGCTCGTGTCCCGGAGGAAAGATATGCTAATTGCGTGTCGGACACCCGCCCACCCGATGTTGGACCAACCGACCCTCACAATAATATGTTATTATAATTTATTTCTATTATATTCATTTAGTTAGAAGAAGGATCACATTTTCAAGGGTCTGTTTGTATTTGTAGTGCAACAAGGGTTCTTTTTTGTTTAAGAAATAGCGTCTTTAATCCTTTCCAATTTGGCTTTAGATCTGGTCATAGTACGACTACGGCATTATTAAAAAATTGCAATTATTATTAACAATCACGGATGATTCACCACTGTATGGAGGTCATCAAGTCACAGTATTTTTGTTGCTAGATTTCAGCAATACCTCTAATACTGTCGATCATGATATCTTATTAGGGATTCTGCGTTCTATTAACATATCTGTAACTGCAATTTCCCGGTTTTATAGTTATTTGTTTGATCGCCGGCAACGTATTCGTGTCCAAGATAGATTTTACGGCTTGATACCGTAGCTGGCGTTTCACAAGGTAGCGTCTTATCTTCTTTTTTTATTTGCAATCTTTATTAATAAATTACAAGTCAATTATCTTCTCTCTACCACTTGTATGCAGATGTCCTCCAAATATATTTCCAAAGGGTTTCTTCAAAAAGAGTCATTGCCAAGGCAAAGCCTTCCTTCCCCCCTGAACCCGTGCATACTGGTCTCTTGCCAAGGCTGTCCATGGGAATATCTGTCAGCTATCTCTTCCATCTATGCACAGGGAGGACGACTCACTGGCCCATGCTGCAAAGGAGAAAGCCGATCTGCTCGGCTCTTTCTTTGCGTCCAACTCGACTCTCGATTACGGGGGAGTACGCCGCCTACCATCCCGCGGTGTGAGTGCTCCATGCCGGAGGCGCGGCCCACACAGCGCTCGGTTCGCAAAGTACTCCTCTCCCTAGACATCCACAAATCGAGTAAGCCTGACGGAATCCTCGCAATTGTGCTGACGGTACCCCTACTCCCTAGGCGTAATCCTAAAATCATGGAATACGGCTTTCGTCCACCCGATCCCTAAAAAAGATGACCGCTCAGATCCGTCCAACTACAGTCCTATCGCCATTACTTCCTTGTTCCACAAAACAATGGAGTTCATTGTAAACTGCCAGCTCATGAGGTACCTTGAATATCACCAACTGATTAGTGATCGCCAGTACGGTTTTCGCCGTGGTCGATTATCAGATGATCTTCTGGTCTTCCTGACTCATAAATGGGCGCAATCAGTGGAGTACAAGGGGGAGGCATTGGCCGTTAGTTTTGACATTGCGCAGGACTTCATTGTCATTGATATGCAGAAGAAACAGCATTGGTGATAGCACGCAACCTTGTGAAACACCAGCGAGTAGTAGACGGTGAATGCTCCTATTACAAACCCATTAAGGCTTGTAATCGGAGCATTCACCGAGAAAACTGGTGATCCAATTGCACAATTTTTCAGGAAGCTCATAGGAAGGAAGCTTCGTAAGAAGCCAAACTCAACTCCAAACTAACGGCCAACGTCTCCTCTTTGGACTCTATTGCCTTCGTCCATTTATGAGTTAGTTAACCTAGAAGATCACCAGCCGAGCGAACGCGATGGAAACCATACTGGCGGTCACTAATCAGCTGGTAATTCTCAAGGTACCGCATGAGCTGGCTATTAATAATACATTCCATTCCATTCCATGTTTTACA
>CAJQZP010001029.1:0-47500 GCA_907164705.1 Parnassius apollo
CTCGTTTGTCACGCTTATTATATAAAAGAGAATATGTTGCTGCCCTTGGCTTTTTTCAGTATATATAAAAAAGTTATTCTATGTAATTCACTAACTCGTCGTTAAGTGCTTAACATGGGTTTCTAATTTATATGAAAAGGCTTGTAGTACTTGCCGACTACAGTTCTGGACGATTCATACGTTATTTTGCTATGACGTGTCAGAAGCCATTCAACGTCTTTAGAAGATCTAAAAGGTTAACGAGTCTAGAGTACGGTACAGTAAAAATTAAAATTTTTTACTCCGCACCCGGAGACGGGTTTAAAATAGAATAGAATATTTTATAGTTTATGCAACATAGATTACAACAAAAAATTGTTGAAAGCCATTCGTGGTTTTTACCGCGTAATGGCGGTCTAAGAAAAATCTACTGCCCCATATCATTCCGGAGGTGTCGTAAGAAGCGACAAAGGGAAACAAATCCGGAGATTCGTTTTCCTAATAACAACTTAAAAAACTGCAGTTGCCAACTTGCGTACCAAGCATGGAAACTAGGGCAAATATACCTATAAAGCAATATATGGGGAAAGCCTATATTCAGCAGTGGACTTTAGTAAGCTGTATCGGGTTTATGGTCTTTATAACAACAATACAATATGTTGTCTAAAAAAATATTTAGAATCAGCGTAGTAGCGATCACCTTCTTTCCAGGCTACCTTCAATTTCACCCGAAATCCTGATCCTATCCTATTGGTCACACTGACTACAAGACAAAGACCCATACCAACCGACATTTAAATGGTGAATCTTACCATCATCTTTCATCGTTAGCTACCGTGGGTAAATATTTGTTTCAGAGAGCATGAGGGATCTGTGACAGAAAACATCTGGCCGCCGAGCTTCGGAATGTCAAGCAAGTATTGCAAGATGACAAGCTTCGGGTCCCGCGCCTACGTCACAATGACCAAGTGAAGCCAGCCACAGTCGAACGTGTGTCTGCTGTACTACCATATGTCACAAAGAGTCACAAATAAGGTTGGCTACATCTTGAAGCGAGTTTCCATTAAAACATACTACAAGCCTCGTAAGAATATTAGTCAATTTTTAACGTCCGTCAAGTGTAATATCCCTCTACAAGATGTAGGAGTGTAAAATTTAATCTGGTGTAGTAGTAGTAGTAGTAACAGTATATAAAAGTACACGCACAGGTGTAATAATAATCCTATATAATCAAATTTATTAATACAATAAAGAGAGTCTTATATCATCATTCGTTCATTTAACTCCTCTCCTAACATTCGCCCTACATGGCGACCCTGTCGAAGTAATTCGCGACGCGAATATGACACCCACCGCCGTATTTAGAGTAAAAAAATTTTTCTGTTGCATTCTATCGTGAGCTGTGTACACGTGTTTAACCAAAAGTTAACGAAAAATAACATCAAAGATGGGCGGTAAACAGACTAAAGAAGAAACCGTAATTGTACAAAACGCTGTGGGAAGCAATAATGCAGGAGTTGAACAGTTGCAATTTCACCTGACTACGAGTAATATATTATGTCTATCATTGTACTGGTACTTCTACTGGGGTCCCTATATTGCTTGTATCGGACATATAGGCGATGTCATATAAAGTGGATTAACACAGAGATAAACAGAAATACCCTAAGAAGGTCTATTTTTCGGCAACCACAACCCCCCACAAATGTGGAAGAGGCAAGTCAACCAAGGGCGTATTATAAAGTATGACCGGCGCTGATCGAAGTTTAAAAGTGGCGTTTACGTGCATATAAAATGAGTAAAAAGTGCGTGTCTATTAATAGTGCAAAAAAGGGTATTGTGTTTATAAATTAACTACATTAATCTGAGACTCTAGTCTATATTACTGAACTTTATATTTTAAATTAAATCATGTATTCGTTTTACTGTCTTTAATCGTCATTTAACTATATTATCATTATATTAAATATTTCGTAAAATTATTTATAGTATACTCTATTCTACGTATTGGTGGTAAGTTATGAATATTTCTTTAGAACAGTTATATGAGAAATTAAAAGAAGTGAGAACATATTTAATTAAAATTGGACCGAGTAGACGTGAAGGAAAAGTTTGAGATACTAAACTTAAAGAGGCCAATGAAATATTTATTTACTATTCTAAGTTGTTAATAAATTTTATTAGTAAAGTAAAGGAAGGTAAGATTAAATCTACTGATATTCCATCTTATCAAACCTATTGTAAGAATTTTGAATAATTATATTAGGATATTATAAAATTGTGTAAGCCCGAGTGTGTACAATCTGAATATCCGAGCAATATGGATACTTTCGATTTGAAAACGGCTTTAACTTTATTACCTGTTATGTCAGATGACGAAACAAGTGTGAAACAATTAGTAGATATATATTACCATTAAATAATAATAAATGCAAAGTAATTACTTTCACTCGAAAAGCTAGACCAATTGTAAATGTATATAGCTTACTTGACGCTCCTCTGGAAAGAGTAAATAATATTCGAGACTTAGGGCTGTTATTAGATTCCAAATTGGACTTTCATCTTCACATGACAAGTATCTGTAAGAACGCACATAGAATGTAAGGGTTTTTTATTAGGACTGGAATACAATTTGACAATGAAGTAGTTGCTAAAATAATGTTTAACGCATTTGTTCGTAGCAAGCTGGAATACGGTGCTGTTGTCTGGGACCCGTTTGAGGACAAGTATGTCCTTATGGTCGAGAAGATACAGCGTAAGTTTGCCCATTAGTGCTTTCGGAAGCAATACAGGTACTATCCTCACCTGTATCCTTCTTTGTTCGTATCAGGCATGGTTGGTATGGAAACTTTAAAATTTAGGAGGGTTATGCTAATGCTGACACATTATCTCTCTATACTCTATCATAAGATCGATAGTCCGCAAATACTAGAGAGTGTACGTATCTTAGTTCCCCCGTAATATACGACAGGAGTCAGGGCTGCAGCTAGCACCGCGCCGCCGGCCTCGTTTGCCCTTACGCACGCACCAGGCGCGGCGAGCACGCGCCTACTATCCGCGCATTACGAATGATTGGCGACATACTTGCTCAGTACGATGATCTTGACTTATTTGCTGATGGATTGAGTACACTTATAAGTAAATTAAGAAATATTGTAATTGACATTTTATAAATTTTTATTCTTGACATTGATTATTATAACTACTATTTTAATGATGTATACTATTTTGGTCTTTTTTGTTTAATTAATTTGACTATTTTCGTTTTATTAATTTGATTATTTTCGTTTTATATTTTTTATTATTTTATTTGTTCTGCAATTATTTCAACTTATTTTTTTATTTTAATTTTAATTTAATGTGATATATTTGGTAAAATTAATTATAACTTAATGTATCTAATGTTGCAAGTGTGTTGGATGCTATCATCTGTTAGCTTGTAGACATGTATCTTATAAATAAATAGAGAATATTCAGTATTATAATTCTTTGTTAACAAAACAGGAATGCAAACAGAATTTAATTAAATTCATATTAAAAAGCAGATTATCTCAATCTGCTAAATTACGTCTTCAAGACGATTACTCTAATGTTGAATACTTGGTTAGTGATATGTAGAAGGAGTTGTTGCCAAGAAAAGAAGCAGCAGCAATTCAAAATAAATTGCAAAAATTACGCCAAAATGATAATATGTCAATTGCTGATTATGGAAAACAAATAACAGAGTTATTTCTGGACTTTACGATATCGCAAGCCAAGGGAAATACCGAATATTACAATATTTTGAAAATTGTTAATGAAAAACAAGCGATCAAGCAATTTTCCGATGGCTTACGAAATCGTCGGATCAGCACAATAATTTCTGCTAGAAGTACAGCTCTCTGAGAGATGCCATTCAAGCAGCTCAAGATGAAGAGACTTCATCATCATCGGCCGCAGGAGAGGTGATGGGCATGTCCAGTAAGTAATTTTATTATCCTAGGAATTTTCATCACAATTCTAGGTACCCACGCGGCAACGGGCGTAATCGGCAAATGTTTTCACAGCAAGGACACTACCATGGAAACTCGCAGCGATCGAGTTCATGGAACCACTCAAACTCACGTGGCCAAGGACAGCGAGGACGATATAATCGAGGTACATTTCGTAATCATCGCGGAAATCAAGGGATAAAAAGAAATATAGTCAATATAATTAATGAAAACCAAGAATCAACTTCAAATGAACCCCGACTAGAAAAGTTTTTTCGAAAATAAACAAAATCATTGAATTTTGGCTAGTAGCAACTAGTAACAACTGGTAAATGAATAAAACAATAGCAATTGTTTTATTCATTTACCAGTTTCATCATGCAATAAAACTTATTCTTTCTTAGTCGACACGGGCGCATCTTTATCCGCCGTAACATATAAACATGCTATCGTAATAAGTGTTTCATTACATAAAGATAATGTAATTATAAACGGTCTAGGTGGCGAGGTGCAAACAATCGGATATGTTTATGTTCCATTAATGATTCATGGATCTGTTATTAATCACAAGATCTTTGTTTTTAATTCGTTACCAATTTCGTCGCATGGAATTCGAGGTAGAGCCTTTTTGAATAGATTTGGAGCATGTTTAGATTTCGAGAAAAATATTTTATATTTCAAATATAAAATATTTTTTTAGTTAGGATCGGGCCACACTTGTTTCTTGCCTTTCACTAATAATTATAATATTAACGTATTGGAAATTCCCCCAAGAAGTGAATCCATACATTATATTCAAGCTGATTTTCAAACCGATTGCATTATTTGTTCACAAGAATTACAAGATGGCGTTTATTTGGCTAGCTCGATAGCGACACCAATTAGTCGAAAAATACCAATAAAAATATTAAATGTTACCGAAAAATCAGTAACATTGTCAGGAATAAATCCTGCAATTCATGATCTTAACGATTATAATATTTGTAGTTTTGAGAAAAATGAGAATAATTCAGACCGAGTAAAACGATTATTTTCCTCATTAAAATTAAATGATTTAAATGACTTAGAAATTCAAAGTATTCAAAATATTTGTGCAAAATATGCAGATGTTTTTTATTTAGAGGGCGATAAATTGACAACAACAGATATTTACACTCACAATATTTTTTTGAAACCAAACGTTAGTCCAGTGTTTTCAAAACCCTATAGGTTACCAATTGTCAGAAAAAGGAAATTAATCGTCAAATTAGCAACATGCTTAAAGAAGGGATTATAGAACCTAGTAAAAGTGACTGGTCTAGCCCAATATTATTGGTGCCTAAAAAATTAGATGAATCAGGTAATAAAAATGGCGATTGGTAGTGGATTACCGTAAATTAAATAACTGTATAGAGGTGATAAATACTGATATTACAGAAATCTTAGAATCTTTGTCTGGAAGTGTATGTTTTACACATTTAGATTTATATCAAGGGTATTACAATGTTAATTTAGATAAAAATTATCGAAAATTTACTGCTTTCAATTCTGGTCAATACCAGATAACGAGAATACCCATGGGATTAAAAACAAGTCCCAGTTCTTTCTCGCGAATGATGAATTTAGCAATGTCAGGACTAAATAATGGAAAATGATGACGTCATTGTTTTTGGTAGACAACTAGACCACCACAATAAAAACTTACAGGATGTTTTTGAAAGACTTCGTTCAGTAAATTTAAAATTAAATCCTTCAAAATGTACATTTCTTAAAAAACAGATTTTATATTTGGGACATTGTATATCTAACGAAAGGATTTTACCTGATCCTGAAAAAATAAATACAGTAAAAAATATCCTTGTCCGCAGAATGCCGACGAAGTTAAAAGATTTGTGGCGTTCACAAACTATTATAGAAAGTTTATACCCAAGTTTGCTGAAATTGCGCAACAATTAAACCAACTTTGTAGAAAAAATACTAATTTCGTTTGGACTGAAAAATTTCAAAGTCTTTTAAAACACTCAAAAAACGTATTATGCCCCCCCTCCCAGTTTTAGATTACCCTGATTTTTCAAAAGAAAATTATTTCATTTTACAAACCGATGCATCTAATGAAGCTATTGGAGCAGTTCCGTCGAATAAAAATGGAAGACCAATAGCATTTACTAGCCGATCTCTGAATAAGGCTGAATCAAACTATCCAGTTATAGAAAAAGAGTTGTTAGCGATAGTATGGGCCGTCAAACATTTCAGACCGTATCTGTATGGGCAATATTTTAAAATCAGGACTGACCATAAACCTCTACCTCTATTATACCTATTTGGCATGAAAGATCCATCGAGCAGGCTTATGAAGTTTCGTTTGGTATTAAAGAAATATAATTTTGACGTAGAGTATGTATGGGTTCAGATAATTCAGGTGCAGATGCGTTATCTAGAATTTGTTTGAGTTCGAAAGAGTTAAAAGAATTAAATGAGAACATCGTTAATGTTATGACACGAGCAAAATCGCGAAAAATAAATAAACCAGGATCCTCCTCGTTGGACATGATACCCACAGACTTGAGGCCTGATCAACCGAAAGTCGTAAATAAACATGTCAAACCAGCAGAATCAGTGGAGTTGCGTATGGTTTATAAGCATGATTTGAAAACATTGAGAAAATTAAGTTATTAGTAGAGAAAATAATACAATTTGTTATGTTGAAAAGGAAAAGATAATTTATGTTAAATATCTAAGTTCCGACTCAAGAATGACGCGACGCGAGTTTACGATGGAATTAGATGATTTTTGTAAGTTAATAAATGTTAATGAAGTATGTATAATAAAGAAGGATTGTAATAAGGAATTTATTAAAAAACTAGTTGAAGAAGTCAAATCTATGAATTATAGGACCGGTCCACGTGTACATATAATAAATAATGTAAAAATGATATATAATAAGGATGACAGAAAGTTGATGATGACTTCCATCTCCTAACTAGCAGTGGCCATGCAGGTATGAGAAGGATGGTCAAAAATATAAAAAGTATTATTATTGGCCTGGGTTAGATAAGGATTTAAAGAACTTTGTTAGGCATTGTGACAAATTTCAGCGTCAGAAATTTTCGTTACCTGTAAGAGAGTCATTAGAAATAACAACGACAGCTAACACAGCGTTTTAAAAGATATGTTTAGACCTAGTAGATCCATTTGAAGTTGATAATAATAATTACTCCTATGCTACAATGCGAACTCACTAAGTATCTCAACTATCTATTATTTTTAATAGTAGTATCAAATCTGGTGTGTTTCCTGATTTAATGAAGCATAGTAAAGTAATACCTTTATTTAAATCTGGTAGTACATTGGACCCCGCTAATTTTAGACCTATTTCTGTACTGCCAACACTAAGTAAAATTTTTGAAAAAATTATTCTTGATCAATTGTTAATTTTTTTTAATGTAAATAAATTACTTCATAAAAATCAATTTGGTTTCACAAGGGGTCGCTCGACAACTGACGCTGGTGTTGAGCTGATTAAATATATATTTAATGCATGGGAGAATTCACAGGATGCTTTGGGTTTGTTCTGTGACCTATCCAAGGCCTTTGATTGTGTTCACCATGAAACATTAATCAGGAAACTTCAACACTACGGTGTAAGAAATGATGCTCTTAAATTAATTATTTCATATTTAAGTGACAGAACACAAAAAAGTTGTTATTAATAGTATGAGTTCTTCCGGGTCGATTGTACAAATGGGCGTGCCTCAGGGCTCAATTCTTGGCCCCTTTCTGTTTCTTGTATATATTAATGACTTACCTTACATAGTAGGGGATAACCATGATATAGTATTATTTGCTGATGATACTTCATTAATTTTCAAATTAAAACGACAGTTATTAAATTACGACGAAGTAAATAATGCTATAGCCAAGTTATTCAATTGGTTTAATGTTAATAATTTGCATTTGAATGGAACTAAAACTAAATGTATGAAATTCGTAACTCCTAATGTTATACATGTCAATACTAATGTAATTTTAAATGGGGAGGAACTGAGTCTTGTCGATACCACCATTTTTCTTGGAATCACACTGGACGCAAAGCTTCAATGGCTCCCCCCATATATCAAAACTAGCTAGCAGACTTAGTTCTGCAGCATATGCTGTAAAAAAGATTAGAACTCTTACCAGTGTTGAAACAGCTAGAATAGTTTACTTCAGTTATTTCCATAGCATTATGTCGTATGGTATTTTGCTATGGGGACACGCGACTGACACTGAAATTATATTTATTTTACAGAAGAGGGCCATTAGAGCAATATATAATTTAAAACCAAATTAACTCTGGCCTCTCAATACATTTATGAAAATGTAATGTTCGTACACAAAAATAAAAGTAGTTTTGCGAAAATAAGTGATATTAATTCTGTAAATACTAGGAACAGACACAATCTGGTAGTACCAGTTACTCGACTCCACCGAGTCAGTAATTCATTCTTGGGGCGATGTATACGCTTTTACAACAAAATCCCAGAAAATATACAAAATTTGTCATACACAAAGTTCAAAAATGTTATTAAACTAAGTTTGTATAAAAAGGGTTATTATAATATTAAGGAATTTATAGATGATAATAACCCCTGGGAAGGGTGATCGCTACCAAGCTATTTCTAATTTGTCTTGTGTTGTTGATTGTAAACATTATTGTAAGCTATTATTAAAAAAAATAGTCCCGCTGGGTTTCTTGCTGGTTCTTCCCAGTACAGAGATTTTTTTTTTGCGAACCAGTGGTAAATTAAGAAAGTGACCTTCAATAAGTATTTTTATAATCTACATTGAATAAAAAAAGTTTCTATTTCTATTTCTATTTCTATGTCGAAGCATATCCCTTTATTTTAAAAAAAACCAACGAACTAGCAAAGAGTTTTGTTACTAACTTTATTCTTAGGTATGGAGTACCGAAAGTAATAACTACTGACATATCCCTCTGAGTTCACTGCATCATTATTCCAAGAGGTATGTAAATTGTTTCAAATAAAACAATTAAATTCGACTGCTTACCACCACCAATCACTAGGTGCGTTGGAAGTGTCACATAAAAATTAATTGCTTTTCTTCGCATTCAAATTGATAATCACCCTGAAACATGGAGCGACTGGTTACCATTTTGGTCGTTTGCCTATAATACGACAGTTCATACAGAGACGAAATTCAGTCCTTATGAACTTGTCTTTGGTAAAAAATGTTCACTTCCTAGTAATTTGACAGTAGATTTAGAGCCACTTTATAACTACGATCATTATCCATGTGAGCTCAAATACAGGTTACAATTGTCACAAAGAGATGCAAGAAATAATTTGATAAAGCCTAAAGAAAAGAGAAAAATTATATTTTACAAATATGCCAAGCCTATAAAATAGAATTTAAATGATTTAGTACTCTTAAAAAATGAGTCAGGTAATAAACTAAGTGATCTGTACTCTGGTCCTTATAAAGTTGTTAAAGATGTAGCACCAAACGTAGAAATAACTAAGAATGGTAAAAATGAATTAGTACATAAAAACCGCACGAAATTGTATATCCAATAATATATAAAACATATTTTATATGCTTTGTCTTAGTACATTTATTGTTATTATGGGGGGTATCTATATAATTTTCTCATCTGGTTGGGATGTATAAATATATAATTATAAATGAAAATGAAAAGATAAATATACATAAATATCATTAAAATAAAATAAATACAAAAATACATAAATAAATAAAAGCCCAACCAGATGGAGGCCCTCGGCAGGGGAGACCAAACGGCCGAGGGTTAGGGGGAAAGGGAAAGAAACCGGCGGACGATGCGGGCGGTATCGAGGAGCACCGCCTTCTGCATTTGAACCTGGAGCGGTCCGCCACGTAGTCCCAGCCGCCTCAGATGACCCGAGAGGCTGACTGGGATTAGCCCGTTTGCAGAGACGACTACAGGAATAATTTCGGTCGGCAGACCACCCCACATGTCGGTCACCTCGTGAGCCAGGTCCAGATATTTTGTTTGCTTGTCTGTTTCGGCTTTCACGAGGTTCTCGTCATACAGGATGGTAATATCGACCAAAAATATCCTTGACTGTGCCCGTTCCATCAGCACAATATCAGGCTTATTCGCAAGAATAGTCCTGTCTGTGATGATGGCGCGGTCATTTTCGAGCACGGCTTCCGGCAAGTACTTGTAATACGGCAATTTCCGGTCCATGAGACCGTATTTCAGAGCGAGCTCCTGGTGTAGAATTCTGGCTACTAGGTTGTGCCTGTGCAAGTACTCAGAGTTAGAAAGCGCCGAACAACCGGAGATGACATGCCTAAGCGACTCACCGGGATGGCGATAAGCTCGACAGACGTCGACGGTGCCATCCTCTAGGATGTATCTCCGATAGTTGTTGGTCTTAATAACCTGATCCTGTATTGCACAGACAAAACCCTCGGTTTCCCCGAAGAGGTCACCGAAACGTAGCCAGTTGAGGGAGGCGACTGTATCTACGAAGGGCTCATGAAGAGCCCTGTAGTACCTCCCGTGGAGCTCCTTCTCCTTCCATACGGTCTCCCGGTCGGAATTCGGAAATCGGTTCGGTAGCAACTCAAATACTATGATGAAGTAAAAATAACAGAAACAATAATACATATAAAATTACAAAAAGTAGCACTCATTGTATTTATTTTCACCATCATCAAGTAAACAGTTGGTATGGCAACACAAAAATAGCCGTTTATACACTACCGATATGTTAAAAAGTTTGTTCTGATAACTTTATTTTTTTGTGTTCATAATTAGCTATTCAATGGAAAATATAAAAATGATATTTTATGGTTTATATACAATATGAGCTCGTCTAGAAACAAAATATTGCTATGTAGTCGCAATGCGATGACGGCTTAGGGTTAAAGAATTAAAATGGTGTTAATAACATTTATCTAATACGTCTTTTCCTTGTCCGATGTAGTATACACTCATGGTTTCCTGTTTGTTCACATTTATTCCAAGGCACCTTTAAAAAGATGAAGTTTTATGCCTCCAATTCATGAGCAGTACTTAAAAAGGGTATTTCAATTTTGATCTTAGCCTTTTAATATAAAAATCTATAAGTCAAATGTCCAGTTAAATTTAAAAGCTTTTATACTCCCTGGTTACGCGGAAGCGATTCTTGTATTTTAATTTTATTAGAGGGTATATTTTGCCAAGCGTTTATCCTTCCTTTGACCTATTCTCCATCCATCCACACTGAAAGGGGGGGGCGGGGGGGGGGGAAAAAGGAGATTCTAGAAGGTGGCGTGATTCTTTCCACCAATGAGAAGCGCGCCCGACCGAGATGCATTGGTGGGAAAGCCAAAGCAATATAAGCTCGCGCGCTGCCCTCGAGTGCGCTATCTTGCCACGCGCTCTTGCCATGCGCCGCTAGTCTGAACCGTACCACCTGGAGCAGTCGAGCTCCAGAAGTAACCGCCTCACATAGTGTGAGATATCGTCGCGCACCGCTCTCTTCCTTCGCACCATTGGCCTGGATCGCATCTCTGGGGCGCCCCAGAAGAACCCACCTCACGTCGCATTACCGCAACGGAAGTCACACCCCGGTAAGTGGTTTTTTCCTGTAATTCAGTGCCTGCTTGAGCATTTGTTTGTTAGTTAACCCGCCCCATTTCATTTCTCCTAACGTGCTCAAACAGGATTCCTTCCTAACCTTGGTAAGCAATAGATTTCGGAAGAGCAAGTGCATTTTCAAAGAACCGCGTGCCACATCCGCCATCTTATTGAGGCAGAAGAAGTTTCCCGCGTATACAGTCCATCTAGTATAACATCTCGCGTAATAGGGTCAAGTCTCGACCGGGGAATCGAACTCGGGAATCCTAAGCCCCGCCGCCTAACCATTTTCTGGTCATTCGAGCGGATTTGAAACTGGTGCTGGGCTACAAAAGCCCCATCGAGTTAAACTGCTGAACTAATGCACTCTAATTTAATATTGGATAGATTTATGTAGTTTTGTTTAATTTAAATTTGGTTAGTTTATTCGCATAATCAAAACGACTTATTTATTTAAATAGTAGATCCGCTTAAAAAATTATACGAGTTTTAAATTCTTATCTAGTCGACGCGCGTTATCTCGTTTGATTGCAAAATTACCTTCAAAAAAAAAACGTGTTCAATTTAACTACGTAATACGGCACGATAAGACAATAGCGTGTTGTGAGATATAGTTGTATCACATTGTGTCCATCCTCCAGCGTTGTACGATTGTTTGTGATTAATCTAATATTAATTGTAGTGATTAAAGATGGCAGTTAGTGGAAATGAAATTAAACTTAAAACTCTTTACACCAAGAGGGACATACTCTTTTCACGTATACAATATTTAAGTGATCACATAAAAAATATCAACGTAGATTCAGTGCGGGAAACGTTTTTATGTAAAATCGAAACGGTGGACTCTTTGCGATAAGATTACGATAATATATTAGACAAAATAAATAGTTTAGAATTACAAATCCACCCTAAGTATACAGTGAACTATCAACCACATCTATCATTTGAAGATATGTTGTGTCGCATAAAATTAACGGAAAAGCTCTTACAGTCTCCAGCCCAAAGCGAAGCAAAACCAGAAATACAGGTACGCCCACGTGAATCACTTAGATTGCCCCCCCCCCCCCCATAGATATTCCGGTATTCAATGGAGATACTAAAACTTGGCCGTTGTTTATTAATAGCTTTCAAAACACCATAAATAATAATCCATCGTTATCGGACGCTGAAAGATTGTATTATTTAATTAGTAAATTGAGTGGTAGGGCACAGTTCATTTGTTTGGGTTTCACACCAACAGCAAACAATTATTTATTAATATTCGAAACGCTTAAAAACAAATATGAAGATAAGCGAATGTTAGCCTCTTCATATTTAGACCAGATATTCGATCTTAAAGTTATATCATCCGCGAACATCACTGGCTTAGAGCAGTTTTTAGATAAATTTGTAGCATCAGTGGCTGCACTCAAGAACCTAAAATTTAATGACCTTATGGACGTGGTGTTTCTCCATATTGCCTTAAAGAAACTAGACTCTGACACCGTAGAGCATCGTAGCTCTGAGTTGCCGTCATTCGACTCATTAGCATCCTTTGTACGAAATTGTCTAAGCGATAGACATTTAATTGCTAAATGCAATTCTAGTTCCGTGTGTAACAAGTGCGCCAGTAGACATCACACGTTATTACATTTCGAAGGTGGCAACGTATTCGCGTCGAGTAAATCGGACAAGGAAACTACACATACTAAAGTCGACGATTCTAGCGGTCGACCGGGTGACGTCGCCCTGTGCTCATTGTCGAGTACGGGAACGCAGTCTCCTTCCACCGTGTTACTGGGTACAGCCCGTATCGCAGTTAGGGATTCGCGTGGAAACGAACAAAGTGTCCGTACGTTGCTAGATAGCGGATCACAGATTAGCCTTATAACGCGACAATGTTGCCAGCGCTTAGGATTGATAATAAATAAAATACCTTCATGTCCCGTAGTCAAAGGCAACGGAGGTACTAATAAAATTACCCAGGGCTCTATAAATTTGAAATTTTATTCTCAGCTAGATCGTAACATTAACTTTAATATAAATGCATTAGTAGTTGATAAAGTCACCGAGCGTCTGCCAACCGTTTCGGTCGACACCTCGACAATGATTGATTTTGAAAATTTGACTCTGGCAGACGATACTTACGCCGTCCTCGGAGATATAGACATGGTTATTGGAGCATCGCTTTTCCCTCATCTTTTGTTACACAATAAGGTCAGGGGCAACTCCTCGCATACCGCGCCTTACGCACTGGAGACCGTCTTGGGCTACGTCATCGTTGGTTCCGCCCCTATCATGGATAATATTTCGGCAACCTCTTATTGTTGTATGGCTGTCGAACCGCTCGAGTCGTTAGTCCGCAAATTTTGGGAGATGGAGAAGGTGAACGTTCCACCTATAGTTAGTCCAGATGATAGATTATGCGAGGAAATTTACGTCCGCACAACCGTTCGTTATCGCGACGGTTGATATAGTGTAGCGCTACCCTTTAAAGGAGATGTTTTGTCTCTCGGCAACTCGCGTCAAATGGCGGAACAACGTTTCTATTGTTTGGAACATAGGATGCTCACTTCGCCCAGATTAAAGAAAGCTTATGACGACGTCACTAATGCATATATAAGGGAGGTTTACATATCACTTGTGGCTCCAAAATTAGATAACTACGAAGACGCGCCGTCGTATTTCATACCACTTCACGGGGTCATTAGGGAAGACAAACTTACGTTCAAGTTACGTGTAGTGCTCGACGCTAGTGCTAGAACTAGCACTCACCTTTCTCTTAACGATATCCTCTATAGTGGGCAAAATTTACAAGGCAATTTATTTAATAAAATAGCAAATTTTCGTTTGTTCAGTATAGCACTATCCGCCGAAATTCGCCAAATGTTTCTCTGCATAGGATTCCGTGAATGCGACTGTCGATTTCAACGCATTTTATATCGCTTTGACCCAAAGGAACCTCTAATGGTGTTTGAATTTAATCGCGTTTGCTTTGGTTTAAAGTCGAGCCCATTTCATGCGCTACGCACGGTAAGACAGCTCGCCTCCGATGAAAATCCTTCTTATCCTAAAGCTAAGAGGGCAATTGAGAGTGGATTATATATGGATGATTTTGTGTATTCGGTTGATAGCGTGGAGGAGGCCATCATTACCACAGCCGAGGTTATAAAGCTCCTGAAAGTGGGTCAATTCGATCTCGTCAAGTAAACTAGTAATTCGCGTACGGTTTTAGATACAATCCCACTATCACACCGCCTTTCGGCGATAAAGGAATTCGACGATTCTGATACGCACAAGGTGCTCGGTTTGTGTTGGTCACCGGAGTCCGACGTGTTTATTACATATATCGATGTATCCTATTCGCTGATGATATATCTGTAATAGTGACAACTGATAAAAAACTAACATTAAATGACCACAAAAAAGACACCAGTGATACTATAATTCAAATAATTAATTGGATTAGAAATAATAATTTAATTATTAATATTGACAAAACGAATTTAATTTACTTTAATAATATACAAAATTTGACATTGAATATAAATTATGAAGGACAAATACTTAAAAATACAATAACAACGAAATTCTTGGGTATAGAAATTGACCAAAAACTAGATTGGAAACAACAAGTCGAAAAAGTGTGCAATAAAATCAATCGTTTCGCGTTTGCAATTTAAAAATTAACGAAAATAGCAGGAAAGAGAACAGCCCTTACTGCGTACTTTGCTTACGTTGAATCAGTCCTGCGATACGGACTCATTATATGGGTATGTAATAGCACAGATATAAAAAAAGGCGTTCATTGCACAAAAAAAGTGTGTTAGAGCTATATGTGGTACTGTACCTAACAAGCCATGTCAGCCCTTGTTTAAATCCTTGAAAATTTTGACACTTCCTTGTCTATATATTTTTGAAACGGCGAAATTTGTAAAAAATAATATGTATTATTTCACACAATCCAAAGACTTTTACAAACGAGGCACTAGAAATAGGAATAGGTTGGTTTCCACTATAATACACAAGAGCGTGAGATTCCAAAATAATTGCTATTGGATGTGTATGACAGAATATAAACCACAAGAAATTCAAGACCTACCTGTCATTAAATTTAAAAGAGAGTTATACAGATGGCTCAGTGAAAAGGCTTTTTATACTGTAGAGGAATATTTGAACTGCGATATATGGTAGCGGCTGGACTGATGTGGATTTGCTGGACCAATTGTAAAATATTTATTAAGTACCTATTACCTATTTATTGATTAATTGTTGACATTTTATTATTTTAGACATTTACTCCTGAATATTACTATCGCATTTTTTTTTTTTTTTTTTTTTTTTTTTTTTTTTATAGAAGAGGGGGGCAAACGAGCATGTGGCTCACCTGATGTTAAGTGACTACCGCCGCCCATGATCAACCGCAACACCAGGGGAATTGCAGGTGCGTTGCCGGCCCTTTAGAAAGGAGTAAGCTCTTTTCTTGAAGGTCCCCAGGTCGTATCGGTCCGGAAAAATCACCGGTGGTAAATTATTCCACAGAGAGGTTGTACGCGGAAGAAAACTCCTTTTGAAACGTACAGTGGTGGACCGCCAAGCATCCAGATGGTGTGGATGGTATCGGGACGTTTGCCGTGTAGTGCGTTCACGAAATTTGGCGGCTGGGATTAATCCGAACAATTCCTCAGAGCACTCCCCGTGATAGATGCGATAAAATACGCAAAGAGATGCAACATCTCTTCGCAGCGCCAGTGAATCGAGCCGATCGGAAAGCACTCGGTCGTCGACGATTCGAGCCGCTCTGCGCTGGATGCGGTCAAGTGGAAGGAGCTGGTACTGGGGAGCCCCAGCCCAGAGATGGGAACAGTATTCCATGAGCGGCCGAACCTGCGCCTTGTAAAGTTGCAGGCGGTGTGCCGGCATGAAATACTGTCCCGCTCTGCTGAGCACACCAAGCTTTTTAGAGGCCAATTTGGCCTTCCCTTCCAAGTGACCACGAAACTGCACGTCACTCGATATGTCGACGCCAAGGATTCCGATACTGGCTGAGGCAACAAGGGGAGTGCCTTGAAACTGAGGGGATACGACAAAGGGGTTCTTTTTAGCGGTTAACGCGCAAACTTGTGTCTTCTGGGGGTTAAACTGGACTAGATTTAGTCGCCCCCAATCCGAGACTCTGTCCAGCAGAGACTCGACTTCAGACACAAGTTTGTCCCGGCACTCAGAGACGTTTTCCCGAGAAATATTTGCTCGGCCGGTGTAAAGAGCATCACCAGTGCTGTCATCTGCATAGCAATGAATGCTACGGGTTTGCAACATATCATTGATATGCAGAAGAAACAGCGTTGGGGATAGCACGCAGCCCTGTGGAACACCAGCATTAATAAGCTTGCAATCGGAGCTTGCTCCGTCTACAACGACCTTGATGCTCCGATCTGCAAGAAAACTGGTGATCCAATCGCACAATTTCTCGGGAAGCCCATAGGAAGGGAGCTTCGAAAGAAGCGCTTTGTGCCAAACCCGATCGAAGGCCTTCGCAATGTCCAAACTAACGGCCAATGCCTCCCCCTTGGACTCTACTGCCTCCGCCCATCTGTGAGTTAGGTAGACCAGAAGATCACCAGCTGACCTACCACGGCGAAAACCGTATTGGCGGTCACTAATCAGCTGGTGATCCTCAAGGTACCTCATGAGCTGGCAGTTTACAATGGACTCCATTGTTTTGGAGAACAAGGAGGTGATGGCGATAGGCCGGTAGTTGGACGGGTCTGAGCGGTCGCCTTTTTTAGGGATCGGGTAGACGAAAGCCGTCTTCCATGATTTTGGGACTACGCCTAGGGAGTAGGAGTACCGGAAAAGACGCGTTAAAACCGGTGCCAACTCTGGAGCACACGTCCTCAGCACAATTGGGGGGGATTCCATCAGGCCCACTCGACTTATGGATGTCCAGGGAGAGGAGTGCTTTGCGAACCGAGCGCTGAGTAAAGTGCACTTCCGGCATGGAGCACTCACACCGCGGGGTGGTCGGCGGCGTACTCCCCCCGTCATCGAGAGTCGAGTTAGACGCAAAGAAAGAGCCTAGAAGATCGGCTTTCTCCTTTGCGGTGTGGGCCAGTGAGTCGTCCTCCCTGTGCAGAGATGGAAGAGATGGCTGACAGAAATTCCCCTGGACAGCCTTGGCGAGAGACCAGAATGCACGGGTTCCAGAAGGAAGACGAACTAGTCTCTCGCCAATTCTGCCTATGTGCTCTGACTTTGCCTTGGCAATGACTCTTTTGAAGGACCTAGAGGCGGAATTATACTTCTTTTTTAGAGCGCTGGTGTTTACATCCCTGGACGCTGATGCGTCAGCCCAGGCTTGGTAGCACTCCTGCTTATAGCATGATGCTATTTTACAGGAGCGACCAAACCATGGCTGGGATTTGCCTCCAATGGGCACCACAGAGGAAGGAATAAAAAGTTCCATACCCTGAAGTACCACATCAGCGACAGAATCCGCAACAACGTTGGGATCATCCGGCGAGAAGCAAACCCGCCCCCAAGGGTAGGATGCAAAGAAAGACCGCATCCCATCCCAATCGGCTGACCTATAGTGCCAAACACGGCGGCAGCCTGCAGAATGCAACCGCGATTTCAGCGTGAGTGGCACCACACTCCGGACAAGACAATGGTCCGAGGAGCCTAAAGGGGCGTCGACGGAAATCTGATATCCGTCCGGGTGAGAGGTCAGCAGAAGGTCCAACAGGGAAGGTGCATGATCCTCCACATCTGGAATCCGCGTAGGCGAAGTAACCAGTTGTGTCAGACCATATGCCAAGGCAAAATCATGAACAGATCTCCCCGCATGATCGGTTAAACGTGAGCCGAGCCATTCGGCGTGATGGGCGTTGAAGTCGCCGAGGATCACGATCTCTGCGGAGGGGATCTGCTGTAGCAACGAATCTGCAGCCATTTGGACGTGGTCGAAGAGTCGGTCTGTTTCGGCATTACCGCTATGGGACCTATAGAGGCACCCGTAGACGCGCGGATGGTCGTCGCTGTCTACGCGTAGCCAAAGGATGGACAGGTCCGAACCTTCAAGTCTGCCTAGGCGTCGAGAACAGATGTCCTCTCTGACGTAAACGCAAACTCCAGCCCGAGGCACAAAGGAGTGTTCCAGTTTGTACCCCGGGCAGGAGAGATACGAGACATCAGCCGGAGAGGACACCTGCGTCTCGGTCAGAAAGAGCAGAGCCGGCCTCGCCGTCTCGAGATGGTAGTGGACGGCGTTTAGGTTAGAGTGAAGTCCCCTGATATTGCAGAAATTCACGGACAGCGTGGCAGGGGTCGCCTTGGTCTTGTTGCTCCGTTTGCCCCGAGCAGTTTTAGTCTTGAGCGGAATATTGCCCCCCCCCAGAATACGCGGGGCAGCCTGAGCACCCACGCTCAGAAGTGGAGAAACATGGTCGTGGATGCTCAGCGAGGGATTCTCCAGGGGTGCTGGTACCCTCCTGGGGTAGTCTATCATTTAATTCCGCTACCATGTTGATGGGGGGGGGGGGATTTGGGCCTCCGGCCACCTGCACTCACCAGACGAAACGCGGAAGCAGAGCTTCCACTTCACGCCGGTATTCTGTGAGGTCGTGGTACCACCCCGGTTTGAGCCGGCCCATACGTGCGACAGCAAAGCTGCCGCGTGGCTCTACCACTGTCAATATTTGTAAGATTTTCATGCCATCAACAATGGCTGATTAAGCGGATGTTTAATTATTACCACCATCTTCAGTGTATCTTAACCAAAAGCAAATAAATAAATATTTCATTTAGCCTTAAGGTAAACCCACCCACACAAACGTGCAAAAAGCGCACAATGCTGTCATGCGTTGCTAGATTATGGGATGTCATGGGTTTCGTAGCCCAGGTGGTGCTATACGCTAAGCTTTTGATTAAACAACTTTGGTTATGTGAATGCGATTGGGATGACCCACCGTCTGATAGCATTGTTCGGTCGTGGTTGCGTTTTAGAGAGAAACTTCCTTTCCTAAGCAAAATTAAAATACCACGAAGTAGTTGTTATAAGCTTCAATCATACGTGTCAATGGCGAACGTTTCCCAGCATTCGTTTGAGACTTGGGTGTAGCAAAGAATTTGTATATACGGCATGCTCGAGTGTATGATTTGACTGGTATTTTATAAAATAGCTTATTCACTATATCGATACAATTGTACTTATTGTTGCAAAAATCGTACAATAGCTTAACCTGTAATTGTATTCTTCTAGTTTTAAGATTAAATAGTTTGTATTGTTGTAACAATTTTGAGTAAGACAATTTACTACGATAACATTTAAAATGCATGCTACGTAGGAAGTTCTTTTGCACTCTTTCAAGGCGTTCTGAGTATTTTTTGTAAAAGGGATCGCACTCAGAGATGGCATATTCAATTTGTGAGCGTATTAAAGATTTATATAAATATATGTTGTTATATAAATATATGTGCCGTGTAGTGGCGGTTGAGAATATCCACTACCCCATATCTTCCCGTGGGTGTCGTAAGAGGCGACAGAGGTAGACAGGCAGGAGATGGGCAGCAGCATCTTTCTGATAACAACTGTATTATAATAAAAAAAACTGCGGTTGCCAACCCGCTCGCCAAGCGTGGCAAATATGGCAAATATCCCCCCATGAATAACGGCGCAAAAAAACGGCCCCCAGTTTCCGGCGGCCCCGCTATTCTTGGCTACGGTGGCGACCATGGTAACGGCGGGGCAGGGGGTGCTAAGAATCTCCGGTGGAGGTTCGGTTACCACCTACGACGACTCGACCTGGCAACATATAACGCACGCACTCTGAGGACTGACGAGAATATACTGGAGCTGGAAGAAGAGGTAGACAAGTTGCGCTGGCATGTTATTGGATTATCCGAGGTCCGAAGAGAGGGGGGAGGATACGGCAATCCTCGAGTCCGGCAACTTGTTCTACCACCGGGAGGGCGACCATTTGTCCCAAGGAGGTGTCGAATTTATCGTCCACAAGTCTCTCGTCAACAACGTTGTAAAGATTGGGAGTGTGTCGACGAGGGTCGTGTACCTGATACTCAGAATCACTAAACGGTATTCGCTGAAGGTCATACAGGTTTACACACCAACCTCGGCACATCCCGATGAGGAGGTGGAGGAAATGTATGAGGATATTTCCAGAGCCATGCATTCCTCCAAAACCCACTACAAGGTGTTGATGGGAGACTTCAACGCAAAACTAGGCAAGAGAAAGCGGTGAGCTGAAGGTGGGGAAATTTGGAGTAGGGCAACGGAACCGAAGAAGCCAGCAGCTGGCCGACTTTATGGAAAATGAGGGACTCTTTATGATGAACTCTTTCTTCCAGAAGCGGCCCCACAGGAAGTGGACCTGGTCGAGCCCCGACAGTTCGACAAAAAATGAGATTGACTTCATTATGACTACCAGACGCCAACTGTTCAGTGATGTCTAAGTGATCGCAAGGGTGAAAACTGGCAGCGATCACCGAGTGGTTAGAGGCACACTGAACCTAAATGTTAAGTTGGAGAGGTCTCGTCTAATGAAGTCAACGCTCCGTCCCCCTCGTGCTCTAATCCAGAATCCCGAAACCTTTCAGCTCGAGTTACAAAACCGCTTTCAGTGCCTAGAGGATTGCAATGCAGTGGACGATATGAATGATAAGCTCGTCGAAACTGCCCATGCGGTCGAAGCTAAGTTTTTCAAGACCCGCCGCGGAAGAACACAAAAACTCTCCGATCACACTCTTAATCTCATGGCTGTTAGACGGGAGATGAGGCTGCAATCGTCAACAGATTTGACAGCATACAGGCAACTGAACAGACAGATCTCCAAATGCATGCGGCGAGACTTACGCAACTTTAACACTGCTCGTATTAAAGAAGCGATCGAGCGGAACCAGGGCTCCAAAGTCTTTGCCAGAGATCTGTGGCAACATCGTTTCCGGGACACCTGAGATTCTGAGTGAGATTGAGAGGTTCTATGGGCAGCTGTACACATCATCGTTGGAGCCACACGCAAGTGTGAGTAACGATCAAAGAGCAAGTCTTATCCGACACTATTCCGAAGATATCCCGGACGTCATTCTAAGCGAGATTAGAATGGCTCTCCACCACCTTAAAAACGGCAAGACCCCGGGTGAGGATGGAATCACAGCGGAGCTTCTAAAAGCGGGTGGAACACCGGTACTTGAAGTCCTTCAGAAGCTCTTCAATTCCGTCCTCAATGGTGGCACTACTCCAGAGGCGTGGAGCAGAAGCGCGGTGATCTTGTTCTTTAAGAAAGGCGACAACGCTCTCTTGAAGAACTACAGACCGATTTCCCTTCTGAGCCGCGTCTACGTGCTGTTTTCGAGAGTCATTACGAATCGTGTCGCACGCAGACTCGACGATTTCCAGCCTCCCGAACAAGCCGGTTTCCGAAAAGGCTTCAGTACCATAGACCACATACATACCCTTCGGCAAATTGTACAGAAGTCCGAAGAGTACAATCTGCCACTTTGCCTGGCGTATGTTGACTATGAGAAAGCCTTTGATTCCGTCGAAATTTGGGCGGTGCTACAGTCTCTTCAGCGGTGCCTAGTTGACTATCGGTATATTGAAGTGCTGAAGTGTTTGTACAGTAGGGCTTCGATGGCTATCCGAGTACAGAACCAGAGTACGAAACCTATCCAACTGCAGAGAGGTGTAAGACTGGGTGATGTTATATCCCCGAAACTCTTCACCGCTGCGTTGGAAGACGTTTTCAAGCTACTGGACTGGAAAGGATACGGTATTAACATCAATGGCGAGTACATCACTCACCTTCGATTTGCCGAAGATATAGTCCTTATGGCAGAATCGCTGGAGGACCTTAGCACTATTCTCAATGACCTCAATGGGGTCTCCCAACGGATAGGTCTTAAGATGAACATGGACAAAACAAAGATCATGTTTAATGTCCATGTCACACCTATGCCGGTAGTTGTTGGGAGCACTATGCTCGAAGTTGTTGACGAGTACGTTTACCTGGGACAAATAGTCCGACTAGGTAAGTCCAACTTCGACCGAGAGGTCAATTGACGGATTCAACTCGGCTGGGCAGCGTTCGGGAAATTACGACACATCTTCTCGTCAGGTATACCTCAATCTCTGAAAACTAAAGTGTATAACCAGTGCGTGTTGCCAGTGATGACTTCCGGATCTGAGACGTGGTTCTTCACTGCTGGCCGTATGAGGACGCTCAAGGTCGCTCAGCGAGCTATAGAGAGGGCTATGCTCGGAGTTTCACTGCGTGATAGACTCAGAAATGAGGATATCCGCAGTAAAACCAGAGTGACCGACATAGCCCAACGGATTAGTAAGCTGAAGTGGCAATGGGCCGTCCATATAGCTCGAAGAACCGATAACCGATGGGGAAGAAAGGTTCTCGAGTGGCAGCCTCGTACCGGTAGGCGTAGTGTAGGGCAACCCCTCACTAGATGGAGTGACGGCCTGGTAAGACATGCAGGAAGTTGATGGATGCAGGTGGCTCAGGACCGTGCTTTGCGGCATTACTTGGGGGATGCCTATGTTCAGCAGTGGACTTGTGAAGGACTGTAATGATGATAAATGATGATGATGATAAATATATGTATGTACTTGGCCGTTTAAAATCGTTACTAGAGCGGATAACAAACTCATACCTCTTATATGCTCTATTACAAATATTCTCAATATGAATCTCTAGTGTTAGTTTGGTGTCTAATGTAACTTCTAGATCTCTAATTTTATGCATCTTATCGAGATTTATGCCGCACAGAGAATAATTCAAATAACTTATACTTTTTTTCTTGCTAAAACTTGTATATTTACAATTATCTAAGCTAAGTTTCAATGTATTACGGTCACAATAAGCCATCAATCGGTTCAGATCTTCTTGGAATTTTAAATGGTCACCAATATTTTCAATCGTACGATATATTTTTAGGTCATCCGCATACAGAAGGAAATTGCAATTTTTGAAACATTCGTTTATATCATTTACGTAGATTATAAACAAAAATGGTCCAATAATTGATCTTTGCGGAATGCCTAATGTTACCGTTACGATATCAGATTCATGATCATTAATTACCACTTTTTGGGTCCTATTCGTTATATATGATTTGAACTTTCTCCAAAGATTGCCTCGAATACTATATTATATTAATGACTTATGAAAGTAAGGTCTATGATACAAAAGCATTATTATTGAAGGTCACCTTGATGCATAAGCATTATATGGGGTGGTCGGGTGACCGACTGCTCCTAGTACTGTAGCAAAATGACTAGTCCTTATTAGGGACTTGAAAAGGAATATTATGGTGGCGTGTATGCTGCTTCACGAGCAATTGGTCCGAGGTAAACTTGGACTCGCTAACCGATGTGTCCGGAGACATATCATCTTAGTGCTGGTGGTAAGCGGGTTTTTTGTAGCGATACGGCTTCCCGTGGACATCGCACACCCATACCGTTTGTGGGCGACGTCGTAGCGCATAGCGATGCGTCGTCTATATTTCGGATTGGGATGATGAGTGTGTTTGGTAGCACTTTTAAGTGTAACAGCCATACTCAACTTCATGTCTTAGTGCATTAGCGCTATGATACGTGGAGTTTTGTTCATTGGCGTCTTAGTAGCGTGCTACTATGATACGTTGGTGATATTTTTTATATAACAACAATACAAACTTTGTTACCAAAGTCGATAGGGATCATGTGGGTGTGTTGTGAGGGGGCGCCATCCGTATGATAGTTGCATTGATGCTTACTGCTACTTGCGGTATTGCATCTTGTGATGGATCTGCGGGTGTGCTGCGCCTGATTCGACGCATTCTTGTGGTTCTGGTCGATGGAGGTAAACAAATAACATCTTAGTGCCGGTGGTAAGCGGGTTTGTTGTAGCAATACGGCTTTCCCGTGGAAATCGCACACCAATACCGTTTGTGGGCGGCGTAGTAGCGCATAGCGATGCGTCGTCTATATTTCGGATTGGGATGATGAGTGTGTTTGGTAGCACTTTTAAGTGTAACAGCCATACTCAACTTCATGTTTTAGTGCATTAGCGCTATGATACGTGGAGTTTTGTTCATTGGCGTCTTAGTAGCATAAACATAAATAAACATAAACACTCACGCCTGTCACCCAGATGGGTAGGCAGAGACTACAGAATTCCATTTGGCACAATCCTGACACACCTCTCTCGCCTCCTTCACATCCATACACCTACGCATACATGCTCGTCGGTTAAGGGTACTCCTAACTTAGCCCGTTTTCAATAAATCGCAAATTTGGTCGATAAATTTTCGCCTAGGACGTCACTTTTCGACTCTGCCATTCACTTTTGCAACATAAATTTTCTTTGTCACTCTTTCCTCATTCATTCTTTCCACATGACCAAACCACCGAAGCATTCCTTTCTTAATCCTGGTCACAACATCATCTTGCAAACCACACTCTTCTCTTATTACACAATTTCTTACCGTGTCGTTCAGATTTAGCCCTAACATACTCCAGGACCGCATTTCTACTGCGTTGATTCTACTCTCGTACTTCTTCTGCCACACCCAACGTTCACTATCATTCGTTAAAGTAGGGACCAACACAGCATTGTGAATTGCCATACGTGCCTTTTTTTGACACATTTTGACTCTTCACAATAGAGTGCAGGGCCCCATTTACTCTATTTCCCGCATTCACTCTTCTTAGTAGTGTGCTACTATGATACGTTGGTGATATTTTTTATATAACAACAATACAAACTTTGTTACCAAAATCGATAGGGATCATGTGGGTGTGTTGTGAGGGGGCGCCATCCGTATGATAGTTGCATTGATGCTTACTGCTACTTGCGGTATTACCTCTTGTGGTGGATCTGCGGGTGTGCTGCGCCTGATTCAACGCACTCTTGTGGTTCTGGTCGATGGAGGTTTGCGGGTGGTGATGTCTGCTGGAATGTATAGGGAACCTTGGGATGGTGTAAGTCCGACGATAGTCGTATTGATGTTTGTTGCGTTCTGCAGCATTGGGTCTTTGCGATGGTTGTTTGGTGGGACGCTATTCTCAATAGCGCTCTCTGCGTTTTGGTTTGACTCACACCTTCCCTTTATTACGGGGCTGCAGACTGTCCGCCCTCCACGATGTTTTATATAACAACATAATATTATATCTCTGTAACTTTTCCACCTTTGAATGATTGAAGGCAACTTGCTGGTGGGTGAGACAAACATGATCGAAAATGCATTTACTCAACATCAGTGACACAAAACCTTTCTGATGGCGAATTATTACTCTTATCTTATAACTGCCTTTTGGCTATATCTGCCGTTGTATTGGTTGGTGGAGCATATGTGTCGACCTCATGCGGGTGGTAGCTGGCGGGAGGATCTGAGGAGACTCTCAAGGCTGCGGCCGAAAGCTGCACTACGTAGCAACGTACTAGCTCTGCGGCTAGTAGCCGTGCTGATCATGCAATTGGTGGTGATGCCATACACTTACATTACGTCTGCAGGAGCGGCGGTCTGGCAGGTGGTGGCGCTCACGGAGGGTTTACGGCCAGTGTGCCTATTTGCCTAAACCGTGTGACGTACATTCACTGTTGCTGGATTCGTTCGTATTCTGTATGGCGTTTACACGCATTGACATGCACGACTTCGGTCGATGTTTGTGCTTACGCACTAACAAGGGGCCAAGCCTCTTTTACTGGTTCGCTAGTTATTTTGCTGTGAACTACGGTCCAGTTCCCGAATTAATGTTCCCTTCTGGGGGAGTGCATCAAAATGGTTGGCACTCACCGTGCAAGGCGTGTGTGAGGCCGTGTGCCTCCCCTACATTTTTTTAAATAAATGTAGGAGAGCGAAGCCCTTGTATCGGGTATTTTTTATAAATATATTGTGAGCCTTTTCCAAGCGGGAAGGGATAAATAATAACAAATAATAATGTAAACCTGATGCAAGTGGAATAAGGACGTTTTATGTTCTTAACCTTTCTCGAGTCATGTCTTCGTGAACGGGGTTCACTGAGGTTATAAGGCACTACCAACAGCTTTCAATTGCTCTAGTGAATATTCATTCTTCCAAAAGACACCTAAAGGAACTAAGTTACTAAACAAACACAACGTAAATAAGGGTCTTAACTAAGACGATCACGCCAAAATATTACAAACGGCCTATTATTAAACCTTTAGAAAGATCATTTAGAAAGATCAAAACATATCTTATATGTCTTGGTCACAAATATATAATTTTTAATATAAAGGGGAATATAATATATTTACTATTTTATATATTTATTTTATAAAGAAGGGGGAGGGTTACAGTTTGGTGACGTGACCAGGATACATTTTAAAAAGAAGGTTGTCTATATAAGAATTATTGAGTAGGCGTTATGCCTACAATTTGTTGTCCGTGAAATGGAAAGGTGTCTTGGAGGATGGCGTTTGCTGGGGGTTATTGAGAGTCTGGGGGTGGGGCTTTAATATTAATACCTATTGATTATTTATTATAAAAGGTGTGTGCATAGTTAATACGAAAGAAAATATAAATTGAAATAAGTGAGTAGACGCATTAACATTCGTTTAAGTGAACGACATAACAGTGTTAAAACTGAAAATGTTTATAAATTTAAAAATGGCTAAAACAAAGAAAAGTTATAATTTAGTGAAAGCTAAACCTAAAAATGAATTTAAGATGCATTAAAAGTTAATTAAAAATTCAGTGATAACCTTTGAGGTTAAAATAATTTCTCGAAGAAAAGTTTATTAACCAAACGAAAGTTCACCAAATTAAAGTAAACCAAGAAGAGGTGTACTGGGCGAGCACCTCACATGTACCTGATCCTAGACGAAATATTTTATATAACATACATAATGTGACAATAGAAAAGCTGAAATTGGAAATGAAAATACTCATCCAGTAACATTTTATAAGATCTCACCAATTAATTAAAGGACGTTCCAGCTAATGGTATCTATATAATCGAAAGTTATGAGCACGATTTAACATAAATTTTTAGGAAAATTATTAATTTAAGTATTTTATTATATTAATTCATTAAAAGAAATAATGTCCATGTGTGATATTTGTAATAATTTAAATTAAATAGAGAGAATTATAAACCTGGGTCAGTACGCCTGACTCAATAACATTAATAAGTTCAAGCAGCCACTTAAACTAAATAGTAAAAGCAAACATAATGTCGGACAAATTAGATAACAAGTGCGAAAGAATTTAAAAGAGGCAAGTCGCATTAGAAACACAAAATTTGATAAGCGTAATAAATTAATGAAATATCAAATTGGCGATTTAGTAAAAGGTTCTAGATCTAGTAAATCAGATGCAGATAACAAAGTTATTAGTAAATTTAATTTGGCGTATGAGGGGCCTTATATAATAGCAGCCGTACCGGTTTACAATGTACATTAATAAACTTTAGCAAACCCAGAAACAAATGAAATTAGAGGAAATTTTAATGCTATTCATTTATTAAAATATTTTAAATATTAGTTTTGGTTTATATACATACTAGAATAAATACTGTAATATAAATTGGTCTCGTGGGTGGCCGTTTGAGAAATTAAATTTAAAATTATAAAAAATATGAGCAAGACACAAAACTATTAAAAATAAGAAAAATGATATAATAATCATATTAACGACTATCTGTAAACATTGAATGAAAGATAATTTTGTAAAATATTTTTATTTGAATAAATTTGGGGAATTGGGTCAGGGTGAATGGCTCAATCAAATTTATCCTGTGTGTGTGTAGCCATCTGATTTCAACTCATATTTAAAATACTGTATATATAAAAACAACATTGTTGAATTAATATTTTAAAGACTTAAAATGTAAGTCAAAAACTAAAGAGAACCACTGTATTAACAAAATAAATACAAAAAGTTTATCAAAATACACAATTATTATAAAAGGTGTGTGCATAGTTAATACGAAAGAAAATATAAATTGAAATAAGTGAGCAGACGCAGTAACATTTGATTAAGTGAACGACATAACAGTGTTAAAGCTGAAAATGTTTATAAATTTAAAAATGGCTAAAACAAAGAAAAGTTATAATTTAGTGAAAGCTAAACCTAAAAATGAATTTAAGATGCATCAAAAGTTAATTAAAAATTCAGTGATTGGTATAAATAATTGTGGGTGTCTAACGCACACACTCATAGTATTCCTCTATTACTAGCTGGTGATCACAATTAGTACCCTTTCGGCAAACTGCGCGATCGCACTTGTTAGAAATTTCGCACTAAAACTAAAATTATACAATAGTAGAGTGCGCGAGCACTCGCGTGTCATTTTTGTCGGAAGTTTACCTATCGTTTTTATTTTATGTAAATGTTTATATTATGTATAAATATTGTTATTATGAATTTTTTTGGTTGATAATATTATTTTTAACCGAAGTAACTATATTTCGCACAATGATGGCACATATATTGTAATGGTTGGAAGAAATTATTACTGATGAAGCAACCAGCAAAGTATGGGATAAACATATTTTTACTAACGGATACAAAGGTACCTTATGCCTACCATATGGAAATATACGCAGGTGCTCAGCCTGCGTCAGCCATGGTCCTTCAATCAAATAAAGTTGTGAACATTGTGCTACGAATGCTTACCCCATTGGATGGTTTAGGTTATAACGTCACAATGCACAATTGGTTCACGAAGATACCTCAATGCTTAGAACTCTTAGGTAGCAAAATTACTGTCGTAGGCACTGTGAAGAAAGATAAGTCACAAATTCCCAAAGAATTCAAAATCACAAGAAACAGAAGCAAAACGAGTTCAATATTTGGCTTTCAAAAACAAGGTACTTATTATCTTACATGCCAAAATCAAAGAAAGTGGTGCTTATATACTCAACTATGCACTATGATGATCATATCGTTTTACAAACAGCAAACGTAAGCCGGAAATAATAACTTTTTTACAACAATACCAAATATGGCGTGGACATTGTAGACAAAATTTATAGTATTTATGACGTCTCCAAAAACTCTAGGCGATGGCCACTTACCATTTTTTTTAATTTAATAAATATAAGTGCTATAAACGGTTATATTGTACATACAATAAACAAGGACTGCAGAAATAAGGACAGGAAGGATTTTTGATATGAATTTGGTTTTCACCTAGTCGCGCCATGCATACAACGCAGAATAAATATTGAAAGTATTCCAAAATCATTGAAAATGAAAGGGAAAATACTTTTGGGCATGAAAAAGCCATCGGAATTACAACCATGCCCAGCACAACCCCTCTTTTGTGGCAGAGCGCGCAATAAGTCCACTAGAAAACAATGTAACACCTGTAAAAAGTGGATTCGTCCTCAACATCAAGTTCTTCAATGCCTTGACTGTTGTAAAAACGATAAATACTGTGTGGAAGATATGAGCGAGTAAAGAAAGGAAACTGAGAAGTTTTGATGCCAAAAAAGCATTGATTTTTCTCAAAATACAGAAGAAGTCTGATATTAGGTGCCTAATAAATGGCAACAGTTATGTTTCGTCTATTTTAGTTTCTTATTAAAGTTTGTTTTCACATGATATTGAAGTATTTTTATATTTGTTTATTATATATATATATATATATATATATATATATATATATATATATATATATATATATATATATATATATATAACTACATTTCAGACATTAGACCAATAACATAGTAAATTAAAGGCAAAATATTGTATTCCATAATAAATAAATTTATTAAAAACTTGAAAAAATATTTACAATAAGATAAATAATAGGAACACAAGTCGAAAATATTATAAAATAAAGATAAATAACATTTATAAGATAATTAGAAAATTTGTTAAAAATTGTTTAAGTCTTGGAAGGAGTTCATGTATAAAAGAAAAGTTTCCTAAGTTGTGGAAGGCCGGAAATACATGCCTGCAGTTGTACATATATATGGGGTCTCTAGTGATGAATATGCATTACAATAGTAGGGTCGTGGGTTCGAACCCTATATATTAATGACTTCTGAAAGTAAGGTCTATGATACAAAAGCATTATTATTGAAGGTCACCTTGATGCATAAGCATTGTATGGGGTAGTCGGGTGACCGACTGCTCCTAGTACTGTAGCGAAATGACTAGTCCTTATTAAGGACTTGAAAAGGAATATTATGGTGGCGTGTATGCTGCTTCACGAGCAATTGGTACGAGGTAAACTTGGACTCGCTAACCGATGTGTCCTAGACATATCATCTTAGTGCTGGTGGTAAGCGGGTTTTTTGTAGCGATACGGCTTCCCGTGGACATCGCACACCCATACCGTTTGTCGGCGACGTCGTAATGCATAGCGATGTGTCGTCTATATTTCGGATTGGGATGATGAGTGTGTTTGGTAGCACTTTTAAGTGTAACAGCCATACTCAACTTCATGTCTTAGTGCATTAGCGCTATGATACGTGGAGTTTTGTTCATTGGCGTCTTAGTAGAGTGCTACTATGATACGTTGGTGATATTTTTTATATAACAACAATACAAACTTTGTTACCAAAGTCGATAGGGATCATGTGTTGATGCTTACTACTACTTGTGGTATTGCGTCTTGTGATGCTTCTGCGGGTGTGCTGCGCCTGATTCAACGCACTCTTGTGGTTCTGGACGATGGAGGTATGCGGGTGGTGATGTCTGCTGGCATGTATGGGGGACCTTGGGATGGTGTAAGCCCGACGATAGTCGTACCGATGCTTGTTGCGTTCTGCAGCATTGCGTCTTTGCGATGGTTGTTTGGTGGGACGCTATTCTCAATGGCGCTCTCTGCGTCTTGGTTTGACTCACACCTTCCCTTCATTACGGGGCTGCAGACTATCTGCCCTCCACTATGTTTTTTATAATATTATATCTCTGTAACTTTCCCACCTTTGAATGATTGAAGGCAACTTGTTGGTGGGTGAGACAAACATGATCGAAAATGCATTTACGCAACGTCAGTGACAGAAACCCTTTCTGATGGCGAATTATTATTCTTATCTTATAACTGCCTTTTGGCTATATCTGCCGTTGTATTGGTTGCTGGAGCATATGTGTCGACCTCATGTGGGAGGATCTGAGGAGACTCTCAAGGCTGCGGCCGAAAGCCGCACAACGTGTGACCCCATTCCCTTGAGGTGAGCGGTAGACTCATGACACGCTCTGCGGCTAGTAGCTGTGCTGATCATGCAATTGGTGGTGATGCCATACACTTACATCACATCTGCTGGAGCGGCGGTCTGGCAGGTGATGGCGCTCACGGAGGGTTTACGGCCAGTGTGCCTATTTGCCTCAACCGTGTGACGTACATTCACTGTGGCTGGATTCGTTCGTATTCTGTATGGCGTTTACACGCATTGACATGCGCGACTTCGGTCGATGTTTGTGCTTACGCACTAACAAGGGGCCGAGCCCCTTTTACTGGTTCGCCAGTTATTTTGCTGTGGACTACGGTCCAGTTCCCGAATTAACGTTCCCTTCGGGGGAGTGCATCAAAATGGTTGGCACTCACCGTGCACGGCGTGTGTGAGGCCGTGTGCCTCTCCCCTACATTTTTTTAAATAAATGTAGGAGAGCGAAGCCCTTGTATAGAGTATTTTGTATAAATATATTGTGAGCCTTTTCCAAGCGGGAAGGGATAAATAATAACAAATTAATAATGTAAACCTGATGCAAGTGGAATAAGGTCGTTTTATGTTCTTAACTTTTCTCGAGCCCTGTCTTCGTGAACGGGGTTCACTTAGCTTATAAGGTACTACCAACAGCTTTCAATTGCTCTAGTGAATATTTATTCTTCCAAAAGACACCTAAAAGAACTAAGTTACTAAACAAACACAGCGTAAATAAGGGTCCTAACTACGCCAAATACGCCAAAATATTACAAACGGCCTATTATTAAACCTTTAGAAAGATCATTTAGAAAGATCAAAACATATCTTGGTCACAAATTTATAATTTTTAATATAAAGGGGAATATAATATATTTTCTATTTTATATATTTATTTTATGTAGAGGGGGGGAGCGTTACAACAGCATCTGTTGGCTCATTAGAGTCCATGTTTTGGAATAATGCAGTTGCATAAACCATGAAGTTGGTGATGGTTGAGCGCTTTAAAACAAATCCATGTTGTTGTGAAAGAATATAATTGTGGATATAAAAGTACAGGCTGCTGTGTATGAATCTTTCAAGAAGCTTTGCTATAGTAGGCAAGATTGAAATAGGTCGATAGTTAGTCACGTCTTCTTTCGAACCCCTCTTGTGTACTGTAACAATCCTAGCAAATTTCCATATATTTGGACAGACACCCTCTCCTAGGCATTTATTAAATAAAACACGAATTGGCTTGTAAATAATTTTAGCCGTTCTTTTAAGAAAAATCAGCAGAACGTTATCCATACCGGGTCCTTTTGTGGCGTCTAATAATTGGAGTTCTCTTATGATATAGCCATCTTTTATTGATATATTGGTAATAATATTATTAGTGTGAGTTTTACTGTCTAAATCACTTATGTAGGTAATATCATAAGAATCCGGTACGTTTGAAGGCTAAAAAACTGAGTGAAAGAATTTCTAAAACATGTTGCAAATATCATCTGGGTTGTCAGCTTTTGAATTTTCCAATTTTACGCTAGTAGGTACATTGTTTTTTGCGATTATTTATATAAGTCCAGAAATATTTTATGTTATTTTTAATACCATCTTCAACTTTGTTTTATATAATTATTGTAACATTTTTTGCCTCTTTCCTAAATCTTTCACGGTACATTGAAAATACTGAGTAGTCTGCTTTATTTTTATACTTTTTCCATTTTACCCAAGCAGAATTTTGGTTTCTAAATATATGTATAAGATATGAGTTGAACCAAACCGGGAAATCTGTATTAGAAATAGTTTTGCAAGGAATGTGTTTACGGACTATGTTGTAAATTTGTTCATAAAATATATCAACACAGTAGTTTGCCTGTTTAATCTGAAATAGGTCTTCCCAATCAATTTCTAGAAGATCTTGATTTATATTCCCTTTGTGTCCTTATAGTGTGTGATTTACATTTTAATTGTTTACTTACTATAATATCAAGGGACATGAGAACATAAAACGGAGGGTGCTGTATATCTATTGGTACCAAAGCTACCGGCGTTGAAAAGGATTTATTATTATGTGTATTAGTAATACACAAGTCAAGCAAGCGGTCGGTATTTTTGAATATATTGATTTGTATACAATTTAATAATGACATAAAGTTTAATAAATATGAGATTGGCGGTCCTTGATCATTCGCTTTTAGGGGTTCTGTTTGATTGCCGTTGATCTGCCATTCGAAACATGGTAGATTAAAATCTCCGTATATGTAAAAGAAATCAATGCCCATAACCTGTATATAGTCCCTCATAGCATCAAAATATGTAAGATATACCTCTCTTTCAACTCTCGGTGGAATATATACAGCTTCAATAATGTAGTGTCTATTACCTACAGACAATTGCACCAGTGTTTGTTCAATTACGTGTGAGAGCTCGCGAGAATTAGCACGGTGGGGCAACGAGCAAGGCACGGAACAAAGAGAGCGCAACACCGCTACTAAACGCATCCACCATCTCGGCGGCCAGTCGCTGTTCGGTTACGATCGCAACGATACACAACGTAGCGGGAGTCAATGAATTCATTGTTTGCTATGTCGGCATCAATCACGTCTCGGTATGTATAACAACGTCGTAGGAATGCATCAAAATATTCATGTATATCGTATTAAGTTTGGTTCTCAATCCGCGGCAATTTTGATAATAAAATGGTAGTACGTTATTATTCAAACTATCGTATTTTAGAGTAGACTATTAAAAATATTACTAAGAAAACGTTATTTGAAATAATGAGTGTTTATACGTGTATAGGAAATAATAATGATTTTAATGTAACGCTTGGATAGTGGTGTGAAAAACAGAGTGCCAGAAGTATGATTTGACATTTCAAGGTTATGAAAGATTAATATGATAAAAAACAATGCCATCCCATTATGGATCCATAATAAATGTACAGTATATTAATAGTAAAGTTAAGATAGTAATAATATTTATGCATTGAAAAGTGATACAATTTAATATTATTATAAAAAAAGAGCTCAAACAGTTTATTATTTAATATTGTTGTTACCAAGATAAAGAATTTAAAATTATAGGTACACGTTTATGAGTCTGCCAGTTTATTGAATTAACATGGCACATATAATGATGACTAGTAACATTAATTTAGGTATTTTCCATTCAATTGACCTACCATAAATGAAAAGCCTCTCAAATGAGTAGTTACTTAATATTATTGAGGTCTTGCTCCGAGCGTATAGCCAGCATAGTTAGATGCTCGTTGATGAATATTTTTTGAGGTGGTCCAGATATTCCTAGCTTTTCAGTATTGAGATCCTTACTAGATACTAGACGACTAGCAGCTTTGATATTGTTGCGTAGTGTCCGGGTGGTACACTTAACTATAACATATTTAGGTCGGGTATATTTTTGGCCTGCTTGAGGTACACGGTGAACCGCTACAATATCGGACGCAAGTATTTGTTGTTTGATAACTGCACCAATGCCCATTACCATATTTGTGAGGTTCTCATTACGTCTGTCGGACAAGTTAATGATTTCGATATTGCAGTCTCGAGCTTGCTGTTCCATATATGCTAACTTGCTCTCAAGATTTTTTAAATGGCAAGATAGGTCGCTGACAGGCTGCATTTGATTTCGTAAGGTTTGTAATTGTTCGTCGAAGGTGTCCTGGCGTGTATTACTATAATTAAGTGATTTTTCCATCTCCGTCAGGCGGCTAATTATATCCTTAAGAGATTCTTTAAAGCCGATAATGTATATCGGAGCGCAGGCCCTGTGAACAGTGTCATTTAGAGTGGCCAATGACACTGTTGTCTTAGACAATTCACTTGCCAAAATTAGTTGTAAGGACTTGGTTTTGATGGCTTTTCATTGCAGTAAATTCACTTATAATGGAAGAAGCCCATTCATATAAAATTTATAATGGCTAAATAAATTGAAGAATAAAGGGATTTTTTCATTTCATTCATTACAGCCTACCAAAAGGCGACCACTAAAATAGCACCTCCTCCAAAGTAGCCCCATAGTTAGCAACCGTAGTTTTTTATTATTTTTTTAAGTTTCTATCTGGAAGATGTTTAAGCTTATCATGTGTTTTCTTTCCCTTCGCCGTCTATTACGACATCATGGGCTAGTGGCTTCTGCTACAACGAAGTTTTCTTAAGACTTTCAACTGCAAATTATCCAGATTCTCCGATTCCCTGCACTCATCATATGAAACACAGCAGTATTAAGCTGGTATTCTGTAAGAGCGTAGTCCTTCCCCAGTCGAGCTGCACCCTTCTTGCTACACTGCAGCAATATAATATCTCATTCAGGCTTTGGTGAACAGTCTCGGACTTGATGCGACTAAATCTTGCCGAGTTAAATTCCCAAAAGACACAAGTTTACTCATTTACCGCCAAAAAGAACCCCATCGTCGTATCTACTCAGTTTCAAGGCACTCTCTTTGTTGTCTTAACCAGTATCGGAATCCTCGGAATCAACATATCGAGTGACGTGCAGTTTCGTGGATACTTGAAAGAGATGCCCCAATTGGCCTCTAAAAAGCTTAACGTGCTCAGCAGAGCGGGACAGTACTTCATGCCAGCTCACCGCCTGCAACTTTACCAGGCGCAGGTTTGGCCACACATGGAATACTGCTCTCATCTCTGGGCCATGGCTCCACAGTGGCGGCTACTTCCATTTGATCGCATCCAGTACAGAGCCGTTCAAATCATTGGCGATAGAACTCTTTCTGATCGGCAAGACTCACTGGCACTGTGAAGAGATGTTGCACCTCTTTGCGTATTTTATCGCATTTACCACGGTGAGTACTTTGAGAATGTTCGGACTCATTCCAGCCGCAGAATTTCACCATTGCACATCGCAACTAAACTCGAAATACCATCTATACCATTAGGATGAGTGGCGGTCCACCACTCTGCGTTTTAAAAGAAGTTTTCTTCCTCGCACAACTTCCTTGTGGAATCGGCAGCCACCAGAGATTTATTCGGACTGATACGACTTAGGGACCTTCAAGAAAAGAGCCTTTACCTTTTTAAAAGGCCGGCAATGCAGCTACGATTCCCCTGGTATTGCAGTTGTTCATGGGTGTCGGTAGTAACTTACCATCAGGTGAGTCGCATGCTTGTTTGCCCCCTTTCCTATAAAATGATTGTACTAAAGTGCTTTAGCAATTCTGCCATAATCACCTAATAACTATACAATCGTAAGATTATAGGTGAAATGTGTAGTCGCTAATGTATATGCCGTATCTGGAAAAATACTAAGTTTACGAATGTTATCGTATTAAATTTAAAATTTTTGGGCAGTTTACAGCACCATCGGTCCCCTCGTGATTTTACATTAGTTTTATTCCATGAGTACTATTCGCGTTAATAAAATAAATCATTATATGCCGTATCTTTCCCAGTCTAGTAGCTTTAAAACGTTTATCAATGTAGCGGTGTCTCGGGGATATAACGTCATCCTGATTACTCCTCTCTACATTTGACTAAGTTACATACTCCGGTTCTGTACACGGATAGCCAACGTATCCCCACTGTATAAACACCTCTGCGCTTCAATATACCGACGAATTTCCGAACACCAACCGAAAAGACCGAATTTCGACGAATCAAAAGAGGTTATAAACATTTACAATTCTCTTAAGGAACTTCATAGATAATAACTTTCTTTTGAAATGATAGATAATTATACGAGGTCGATTTTCAACAGTGGATATATAATATAGAATAATGGATGGATGGATGGTTAGAAAAATGGAATGATAAAAAAGTTTTCTTAAAGTTAACGAGGGCTTTGTCATATTTTCTTTTCAATATGAAAAAAAAATCAACCACACAATAAGAACTTTTATAACGTTGCCATTTAATTTAATCAAAAGTTCAACATCAAAATCGCCCTTAAAGTTATTATTGAGGACAATTGAGAGCACAGATTAGAAGAGTTATTTTGAAGTATATCTCGTTTAGGCGCAGCTTAAGAGTAACCCAAATCTTTTTTCGGATTAGAGCAACGTTCAGTTAAATCTACAGTCCGATTAAGCAGTTCCCGCATTAATCATCTAGGCTATAACTGACAATAGCAATTTGTAAGAATATTGAATTATATTAAAAGCACCTTATAATTCTTAAACATTTCACATTATTCTTAAATTATTTTTCTTAAATTTCTATAAAGTTCAACACTAAACCTATTTTCTATTATGTTGATTTTTTTTGAATAAGGATGAAAAAGAACACGCAGTCCACTTGATGCTGTGTTGTGGCCCATAGACATCTACAATGTACGATGTACAAGCGACACAGAGAAGCTGAAATACATGTATGTATTTACATGTACACGCTGTAGCGTGTTCCTGATGACAACTCAAGATAATAAAAAACCAAGAATAACGAAGGTCTATGTTCAGCAGTGGACTTTTATATCCTGTTAAGAATGAAAAAATAAGACGTAAATATATCACTTCTATGCCCCGTCAGTGTAATGGCTAAGTATTTTGTTGCGATGCTACAGGATCATAGGTTCGAATCAAAAGTTCATCATGTGAAATATATGTATTTAAAACGCCTACGTGACACCTGATAAAATCCTGCTGTGAAGGTAACGTTGACGGTAGTATTTTTGGAGTGGATTATTACTTTGCAACTGATCTAGACGGTAATAAGTTCAACACATTGGCCACCGCGCCAAATTGGTTCTGGTCAATATCTAAAAAATACCCATTTCGTAGATCTGAGATGATAAACGTGAAAGACCTGAAGTTTTAATGAAACTTTTGTATTTAAATTAAAAAAATATGTCCTGACATACGTGACAATAATGAGGAACTAGTATAAAAAAATATGTCAGTACTGAAATTTTAACTTAAGTAAAATTTGCTTTGAATTTGAAAAGAAAGAACCGAATAGAATAAAATAATTTCTCTTGAATTATTATCCCGTCCTGCGTCAACTACGCACTAACTTGGCTAGTCTGGGAATTCGGTTTGGAAGCCATTACTCATTCGATTTACTTTAAAACAACGCAAAATATAACGCTTAGAAAACTTGAACGGTGTATAATGACAGCAGTTTAAATAGACGCAGTTACTCGGCTTAAGACTTAAGTTCCGACTCTAATTAAACAGTTAAACGTTTGCAATCCACTTTTCTCCCTACTTGTTTGCATACATTGATATTATTTCAAAAAAGAAAGAATGAATCACCCAGTAAGGTTCTCAGTAGGTTCTTCAAAGGGGGTAGGACCCTTCTCTTTTAAACAGTTAACAAAATACGATACCCCACGATAAAAAATGTCTGCAGATTTTGTGACTTACGTTAAAAAGTATGGGAATTCTAGAAATATTCTTATTATATTATTATTTCGCTAAAATGTAAGACATAATACCGTTTTTCTTCACGCTCCTTTTTATTACTTATTTTTGACTATAGGCCATTGATTTTTTGTGACAACTTTCCATGCTGGTAGCACTTACAGCTAAATACATAACTAAATCCTGAGAGATAATTACAACTAACCTGATATTAAATCCAACCACTATGAGATCATTTGTTATTAAGTCAATCAAAGCAAAAACGTTTATTTCGGATACTTCGTCCATAGGTATCCTAGTGTTAGTAACATTATTAATTTTATTTTATTTTAATTTAATCTTGCGCTTGGCTGAGAGCAGTGGAGGATCCTACCTATTTGACAATGCGCCCAGAATGCTGTTCAAAATAAAAAGGTTTGAAGTAGAAAGTTATGCTGAATACCTCAGAGTCATTACTAGCATAGAGAGAGTCCTAAAGTAGGAACAAAATTCTTATAGCTGACTTCTTTATACATATGACGTTTAACATAATACAAAATAAGATAGCAATATTATTCTCACCTTCTTTATTTTACAAGGTCGTTGCCGTTTTTACATTCCATAGACACCTCTATTGATGTGCCATTAGTGAAAGAAAGAACATTGTAGATAAATTTATTTAGTCTATGACTTAGTAAAGTTAAGGTTTTTTATTAGTCCGGTTCCTAATACTTATTTATATCAACGAAAGTTTATTAAAGCGTTATCTGACATCTTACAATAAAACGTAGTTGAATAATGCAGAATTTCGGACTATCGTACTATAATTAAAAATATATCGTGAAAATTTTACTATGAAATCTACTTCAATTCAGCAAATTTCTGCAAAATTATCCTTAGACTTAGTATGGGTTTCACAAGGAATAATAACTGTGTTCGTTTATTCGACACTTAGTTTGTGTCACGGGACGTACACGGAGGGCACTGCTATGACAATTATATTTATAGAATAAGTGTGCCAAACGAGCACACAGTCCACCTGATGGTTAGTGGATTGTGTGGCTCATAGATATCTAAATTTATCCTAGATTAAAAATTAAATGCAGATGCGTTGTCAAGGTCTAAAATGGAATACCTCGTCTCCAGTAAAAAGGGTCAACGGTTCTCTACACTCAACTAAAGAGATTTAAGCTGTTATTTTACGGTGATATTCTGTGAGAGCGTGGTAATACCCCGGTGGAGTTAACCCATTCGTGCTACGACTGTTATAGCTACAGCGTGACTTTACCAAGTACAGTAGTATAGTGATATAACCTCTCGTCAGTCCAAAACCTTCTAAAGGTTGCTGTCAAAAAGTACGCATCTGTCCACAACCATCAGAAGGTTGCTGGTTACTTATAAACTTCAGATTCGAAACAGCCCTAGTAAAAGTATACGTATCTCCCTATAACTGGTACAACATGCAGAGAATTAAACAAAGACGGCAATTAGTATCACACACGCTTCATAAACCAACCATAAAGGCTGTGAAATAGTAATACATTTATTCCGTTCAGTTGCTCGTTCTGTGACGCGTAGTCGTGTGTTTACGTGCAAAGTATTAATTGTTGAAAGTGATTTCGGAAGTTAATATTAAAGATAAACATGAATGGGTAAGTCATAAATACTTTTCTATTAATTTAAAATATATTAGATGACGATTTGTACATAAATTGTTCCATTTTATCAAACATTGCTTGCCATTTCGACCGCCATGTTGAAACCATGATCGTATTAATTTCAATTGTTTTAAATTAAAAGTACAATTGTGAATGGTAAACATTGTTTTAATATCGTTAACATACTTATTGACAAACATAACAATAATTACAATTGTATAGTTTCGATTAAATATTTCATTAAACTAAAAATAACAAATTGCTTAAATCTCTCGTCCACCTGGCGGTTGTGGACAGACATGGGTCGTAAAGTTATTCACATGAAATCCGCCATCTTAGAGAGCAGGTTGTATAGTATGGATACGACTTTGGGAATGCCAGTGTTGGTATATTTTTACGATAATTTTTGGTGTGGATTTTTATTTGTTTTGTTTTATTTTTTTGTCAGTAAATTGTTTTACTTTTTGTATGTGCATGTCATTATATTTTTTTTGCACTTGATTGACTAGTGAAACACTCTTTGTTTTCACTCTTAGCCCAAGGTTATCTGGAAGAGATTGCTTTTTTACGTAGTAGTTTTTATTGCTAAGCAATAATCCTTAGCTCGTTGCGGTGCTATAGTTGGAATAGCCTCAAAGTACGAAACGGTCACCCATCCAGTTGCAAGCTAACGCGTGCATTGCTTAAACTTTGTTATGGATCTCGCACGCAAGCTATCACTAGGCTAGGGTCACTTCAAATTAAGTAAAATTAAAAAAAATCTAAATAACAAAAATATAAATCTTTATTTTGGCAAAAAGAATTGTCAAACATTTTTTTATAATAACATTCAAATGTTAATTAAAAATATAAAAAGCAAATAAAAATAACTAATTTGTATTTCATTTTAATTTTATGTTCATGATTACAATTATTAAAGAAGTCACCACAGAAAGTATCCATACCAGCGTAGCTGGGTACTACGTCATACTTGGTGCTTTTTGTAGTGAATGTGTAACTTTTAGTTGATGATTTCTAACATAATTTTGTATAAAAGATGCCTTCTTTGTTTTGTTTTTAACTTAGGAAATGTTATTATATTTAGGAATGTACATTCACATGTAAATAAATTACAAAATTGTTCGTTACAAATGCAAAAGTTTGAAAGCATTTTTTTAGGGTCACTTTTTCAAGTGTTTGTTACAACTCGTTCATTTCTTAATAACTGAATAGTTGTAATATTTGAAACTGTTTATATTAAGAACAAAGACCAAACTATAGCATAAGTTAAGATTTAAAGCCCATTGTGCCTCAGGTGTCGTCGATATTGAAGTACAAAATGTGCCTTTTTTTGTGCCTGTTTCGGGTCATCTTAAGTGGCCTACATTATTGTAGAGCTTGTGGTGTGAAAAAACTGTACCTAGAGTTGTGTTTTTTTTATTCATTATTGTAAAGTGTGTTATCGTATAGTAAATGAAGTAAATATTTATTGAAATAATTGCTTAATTTTTTAATGATTACATTTTATATTCAACAAACTAGAAAAAAATCGCTTCTAGCAATTTTACCATCGAATTTATAACATACCAAAAGGGTGAACGTACACATTTACACATATTCTATTAGCTTATTTAACAATAATTCTAACAACATATCATATTATATAGTTCCCATACATAAATATTAAGATATTGCCATTTTAATGACACGCGCCACGTAGGCAATATAACACTCGTTTAGGGTTTGACAGATGCGCCAAAGCGGCTATTTTGGCCCGGACTGCTGAGAGGATAACAGTGGCGCGACCGTGGTCTGCCTTCTCCTTTGTCGCTAGATCACAACTGCCAATAAATCGATTACGAACGTATTACCCGTTTTCTGTCTGCTCCCTCAGTATATTATCCATTAGTCATTAATTAAATATAGTAGTAATCAAAAGTCTACTGCTGAACGTAGAGAGAACATTTCCTATAGTTCCTATAGTTCCCTCTCTTAGCAAGTGCTTTGACAACTATATTTTTTATTATTTCAAGTTGTTATGACAAAGATGTTGCTGCCTATCTCACGTTTCATTTCTCTCTGTCGTCTTTCACGATACTCACGGGGTGGTGTGGGGTCGAGCTCCTAAGTAATAATATATTTTATTTGATAGGAAGCAGTGAATTATTTTTCACTGACACTGCCTTATCTTTGTGGTTTAGAAATATAATCATCCAAGCAGATAAAGCTTTGTTGAATATAATCGATGGTTTATATTTGCCGCTAAGCAAGTGGTAAGTTTATAAAAATAAAAATCAATTACCGCATGTATGAAAGATCATCACTTAAGAAAGGTTGGACAAATTTCGATGATTATTTACATTTGTTGAGATCTAGAAGACAGTCGTGCTAAGCCAGGGCGGATCGTTAGTCATCATATAAAATTGGGATTACAAATTAAGCGACAGTAGCCTAATGGCAGGGCGCGGACCGCGAACTCAAAAAGGTAGTGGGTTCGAATCCACCATTCGACTACTGGCGTGAACCACTCGTAACATAAGCAATTTAAGCTTACCACGAGTGGTTAAGGGGAATATTAGTAATGTTTGTAGCATTTTAATATTCTTTTTAAAAAATAAAATGGGATCCAACTACCTCATGTACTGTGTGTCTGTCAAGATTTAGTATTAATACCTCCTAAATTATTAGTTTTAAAATTTGCAAAAGGAATATTTGAAATGACATATAATAACCATCATCACTTGATTTAGGAAACCGTTTACTTGATCGTTCGAATAATAATAAGTTAGTCTAGTCCTATTTTTTATATATTTTTAGGCATATAAAGTAATAAAAATAAATAATTAAACAAACGAGTATATCAATGTCGATTGTTACTAAAATTGCGAACGAAATCACTTGACGCAATGTCTTGTAAAGTAACGTCACACACAATACTGCTACAATAGGGATGTCATTTCTTTAGTAAATCAAAACATACGGGTGTACTTACTCTTATATTTGGCATAGTATAAAGAAAAAAGAGATGACCACTTAAGATTTCTATTTCCACGCTTGAATTATACGCAACACCTTTCAATAGATTTGTCTGTTTTTACCTAATTGGGAAATTAAATAAGAAAAAAGCGAGACAAGTATATTGACTCAATTTACATTGAATTGTATGTTCTCCCTATGCAAACGTATGTATATAATTACTCTAAACTACATAAATACCGTCAACGATGACGTACATAATGTCATTGTATAATTCAAAACAGCTATGCAGCTGGATGGGACGATATATTTAGTGACTTGCTAAAGACCTACAAAAATATACTTGTTCTTTCGATCACATGACTGTGCTATATCAGTATTTTGATTGGAATCTTTTCTCGTGCCTTTTGGAAGGTATTATTCGTCCAATTCCTAAAGAGCTAACAGAGGCTATATCTGAATTAAAATTATGGAACTTTTATTTGTTGTTTGTGATTTTTAATTATTATGGAAAAAATGTGATTTCCCTGAATAACGTAAATACTCAACTCGCAGAAACACACACAAACACGTGATTGTTTCTCTTTGTCTTTTAAAACACAAACATACTTTAATACATTTTCATCAGTATATACATGCAATAACCATGTGATTTGATGGAGGCCTGGTGGTTGTGGTACAGGGAATCATAACGTTGTCAATGTCATTAATGTTGTCTAGTCTCTACTACTAGAATTTGCTTAACACGTAGTATTTAAATATATTGATGTTTCAACTGTAATGTTGTAAAGAGAAAAAAATATCATTAATATCGATGTATAAAAATCAATTGCTGTCTGTGAATAGTGATATAAAATATAACTCTATTTAGTACACAAAATTATACACATTTATTAGATAATTTGACAATGCGGATTAGCGCGACTTGTCTCTACTATTACTATTAAGCGACGCGCTGCAAGCGACTTCACGATGCGCCTCGCGACGTCGTGGTGCATATCATTATTTATGTTATTAGTTTATTTTATATTTTATTTGTTACATTAGGTACTTATGTCAAAAAAGAACTAAGTAATAATTTAACTACGGAAGTAATACCTAAGTAGTTTACATAATGATTTCTTATATTTACGCGAACACTACACATTGAAATAATACTAATTTTTACGGAATTTATCGCGTATATTTAACTTTTTTTACCCGACGTTTCGAGAGCTTTACAGCACCCATGGTCACGGGAAGGACTGAGATGTTCAACGTCCAGCTGTCATAGTTAACCGCGGTTACCATAGATTAAAATTTAACTTTTGTTCCGATCTACACAGTATGAACTTATGGTATCATGGAGTCTTGCAGTTGTATGCTTGGGTTGGGATTTAATTTTATTTATTATAGGATCCCAAGCAGATGGTAGCACCCAGCCATCTTCTCTATTGAAATTAGGATGTTTTTTGATTTCAATAGCCTCGCGAATCATCCTTGGAAGGAATCGGTGTTCTTTAGCGAGGATTTGTGGTCTATCAAATCTGATGTAGTGACGGGGGCGATCCTGTACATGTTCATGGAAGTCTGCAGTCTGCGCGTACGAGCGCTTGCAAATTTTAATCCCATTTTGGAAAAAGTTTAAAATAATATAATAATTCCGGCACTGTGGCCGTATAGTTTTTTTCGTCAATTCTCGTCACCGAGACCTCCGTATCGTCTTGCACCCCGTAAGGGTAAGTGTTGAAACGTTACCTAGTTTTAAGTAGTGAAAGTGTTTTATAGGTAGTGTAATTTGATCATGCCAGGCTGTTTGCTTTTAGCTATTTAATTGCCACGTTATTAGTGTTATTTGCATGTAAGTAATGTATGTAGCCGCTGTGTGCGTTGGCAAAAGTACCGTTACAAAATGGCGTCTCATACATTTCGCACCGCGATCAAATATCGCAAGTCACCATCATGTTTCAACCAATGCACAGCCTAAATTAGTTATCCTGGTACATTTAAACAGTATTTTATACTTGCCGTAATTTTAATTCATGTGTATTTTAATTGCGCCTCACCGCTATGACGCTTGCCTTCCATTCCGCCTTGTAACTCCGTTCTGATTATGAACACCCGCCAGCTACTCTCTGTGCTCTCATCTACTGCTAGCCTGCGATATACCGGGGGTTCATAATCGGCGGCATTTTCTTACCTGGACCTAAATTTGGACGACGTTGTTTCCAGGGTGCAATTTTACGACTACAACCGTGGCGGTCGTCCTTCTTAAGAGGGCCTAGGCCTCCCCTCGACGCCGCCGTCAAAATGTTTTGTGGATGTGTGAGCTCCATCGGTCCGCAATGGAATAAAGTATTCTACTTTCCTCAAAAACAAAAGAGATTTACTCGCAACAGTGGAACGTTTTTTTTTTTTTTTGTAAACGTTAACTCTATAAACTACAGCAGTTATATGGCGATTTTCATATTAATAATAAGTATGGGTAAAATCGTAAGAAATTTAATGTTGTATAAAATATAGGTTACTAGCTGGCCAAGAGGCGGACGTTTTTCTGTTCTTTCTGATTGTGACGCGTGGTCCTCATGGGTGACTACGTATCAGGAAATTTTTTTCTTAATCGAGGATAGGTGTAGATGTCTACGGTTCGCCGCATCTATTAATCATCAGGTGGGCTGGTGTTCGCTTGTCCCTCTTATTCTATTAAAAAAATAGACGACCACCTATCGGCTCCAGATTTTTTGTTTTTTTTTCTCTACCAACTTGGTCCATTATGCGTAGCATTTATTTATAATTTAAATACAGCGCCACCTATTGGATCCTCGCATATCTGTGAACCATCGTTTCCACAAAACAAATACTAGGTGAATATGACCTCAATCAGTCAAGTCGTTTAGAGGTTACACGATCAATAACAAACGTTCAAACGATTATTTATTAAAATAAATAAAATTAGTTATATTATAAGATAGATTACCAAAAGATTAAGATTACCAAAAGATAAAGAGTGTTATTTTACCAAAAGATATAGAGTATAGATTACCAAAAGATAAAGAGTATTAGAGAGTACATCATCTCATTTTTTTTTCTTGTCTTAAAAAGCCTTAGCTTCATACTAGGATTATCTGTTGTAACTTGAGGACAATTAATGAACATAGATTTAACGAGGACAAACATCATCAACTATTCGTAGGCAATAAAAATACATGTTCCGCGCGGAATTCATACCCATGATCCTTACCGTTGCAACTCATTGTTAATCCACTGTGCCACGGAGCCCCCCGTGAGCATTATAGGAGGTGATAATGTAAATGCTATGAAAATTTTAAGGCATGCTCTATTGGTTTTCTTACGATAGATGGCGTTGTAATCATTGCCTTTGTGATAGGCTTAGAGGCACGCGGACTGGCGGTGAGCAACAGCGTCAAAAGTACGATACGTTTAGTAAAAATTATACGGAAATTCCACCATAGGAGAGGTGTAAACTCAACAGTGGATTCTTATGTACTGTTTGTTGGTTTATTACCATAATATTACATGATCTTTGAGAACGAGAGAAATAATTTTTACACACAGACAATTCAAAAAGGAAAACTAAAAGTTGTGCTTTTATTTTGTTCTATTGATATTCAGTTGTCCCCTGGTTACTGGTATATTGTGAAAAATTGGTTTTCCCCCGGTTCCGGTGCTATAACCATAAAATAGCTACGGTGTGTTCCTAACACGTCAAGACTTAAAGCAACTAAAGGTTTAAAAAAATTGTACGTGTCAGCTCCTTCGCGTGACTGGAGTTTACTCCTGAAAAACCATGGTCTTAAAATATATACGTTACGGAAGTAAATGAACCAATTTATTGAACCAATTGACTTGAAAAAATATATTACAAAAGTAAAAATATATGACTTATACTACACTATTCATTTAACGCTATGAGACGCGCGAGTACGCTGCGCAGAGGAAAACTATAA